>SJYC01123409.1:0-22165 GCA_006408675.1 Madoqua kirkii
CTGGAGGTCACAGGTCAAAGGAAAGCTGTCATTATGTATTAAAAATGGAAGCAAACTGAAACTTGAAATAAGCAGACAGAGTAGCAAAGGCCTACGTGTGAAATACTGATGTATAACCTAAATGCAGGAAGGGAGACAGACTTCAAGTATGATACCATGAGGAGCTCTGTAGACCTATTTCCCAGTTTAACTAGTGATAATTATTAAAAACAATACAAGAAACATTTAAAGTCTAGAAAATTAAGAAACATCTATTTTTAATACCCCCAGAAGGGGTAAAATGGAATAGAGTTACATACAAGAAATATTTCTACATCTCACTGACATTAAGTCAATATAAATCTAAAGCTGATTATAAGTCAAGATGTACGTGTTAACTAGAGTAACCACTAAGGAAATAACTTTAAAAATTGTGAAAATTCATTAAAGTCAGTAAAATGTTACATTTAAAATATTTACTTGGTGTCAAAGAAAGCAGCAGATGACAGATAGAGGGACAAAAAAGATATGAGACACATCCAAAAATGAAAACTAAAATAGCAGATATAAATCCAACCATATCAAAGATAAAATTAAATGGTATGAATTAAACAACTCAATCAAAAGGCAGAGATCGTCAGACTGGATTTTTATAAATCCAACTATATGCTGTCCAAGGAAATATACTTCAGATTCAAAGATACAAACAGATTGAATGTAAAGGAACAGAAGAAGATATGTCATGCAAGCAGCAAGTACCCATAAGACAGCCAGAATGGCTATATTAATATCAGACAAAATAGATAGAACAAGAGAATCACTTCGTAATGATAAAAGGATCAATCCACTAGGAAGATGTAACAACTATAATCATATGTGCACTTAAATAACACAGTGCAAAATATATGAAGAAAAAAATGTAAAAAGAAATAGACAATTGATAACAATAGTTGTGGACTTCAATACCTCTTTGCACTACTAGATAGAAAACTTAGGCAGAAGAGCAACAATAGAAGACTTAAAAATACCACAGACCAACTAAACATCACAGACATTTACAGACAATACTCCACAGTGAACAACAGCAGAATATACATGCTTCTTAAGTGCAGAGAAAATTCTACAGGACAGTCAAGATGCTATACCATAAAACAAAGGATCACAATTAAAAAGTACATTCCCCCACTAAAATGACATTATAAATAAGCAACAGAAAGAAAATTGGGAACGTCACAAATATAAAGAAATTGAACAACACATTCCCAAGTAACCCATCAGTCAAAGAAGAAATCAAAAGGGAGATTAGAAATATTCTGAGGTAAATGAAAATGAAAACTTTGGGAGGTAAAACCAGTGCTTAGTTAGAGGGAAATTTATAGCTATAAATGCCTATATTAAAAAGGAAGAAAAATCTCAATAAGCTAACTTTACACCTTACACCATACCCTGGATGCAGACAGGAAATGTGTGCTCAAACTTGAGCTTCTTCCTGAATGTTAACTTCATGCAATTTTTAATTATATACCAACTCCACCCCTACCCACCTCCATTATCCTGCATAACACACAGATCCTTATGCCTCTGGTGCACTCAGCCTCCTCTTCCTGGACTCTCAGAGCCCTGCTTCTGACACTATCACCAGTCTGTATTCCCCAACCTATGCTCAAATCCCATATCAGTGGAGGCCACTAACCACTCCCCTTGACCCGTCTCCCACCCTTCTGACCTGAGTTCCCATCATCTAGTCACTGCAGCCATGAAATTAAAAGACACGTGCTCCTTGGAAGAAAAGCTATGACAAACCTAGACAGCATCTTAAAAAGCAGACATTACTTTGCCAACAAAGGCCCATATAGTCAGAGCTATGGTTTTTTTAGGAGTCATGTATGGATGTGAGAGTTGGACCATAAAGAAAGCTGAGCACCAAAGAGTTGATGATTTTGAACTGTGGTGTTGGAGAAGACTCTTGAGAGTCCCTTGGACTGCAAGGAGATCCAACCAGTCACTCCTAAAGGAAATCAATCCTGAATATTCATTGGAAGGACTGATGCTGAAGCTGAAGCTCCAATACTTTGGCCACCTGATGTGAAGAGCCGACTCATTAGAAAAACCCTGGAACTGGAAAAGATTGAAGGTAGGAGGAGAAGGGAGCAACAGAGAATGAGATGGTTGGATGGCATCAGTGAATCAATGGACATGAGTTTGGGTAAGTTCTGAAAGATGGTGAAGGACAGGAAGCGTGGCATGTTGCAGTCCATGAGGTTGCAAAAAGTCAGACACGACTGAGCGACTGAACTGAACTGAAAATACAGAAGCAACCCAAGTACACATTTATGGAAAATGGATAAGCTAAATGTGATATATACATATAAGGGATTATTATTCAGCCTTTAAAGGGATGGAAATTCTGACATATGCTGCAGCATGAATGAACCCTGAGGACACTGTGCTAAGTGAAATAAGCCAGTCAGGAAAAGACAAACACTGCATTATTTTACATGAGGTACACAGAGTAGTCAAATTCATTAGAACAGAAAGTTGAATGGTGGTAACCAGGATCTGGTGATGGGGTGGGGGGCAGGTGTGGAATGTAGAAATGAGAAGTTGTGTAAATGGGTACAGAGTTTCAATTTTACAAGATGCAAACAGTTATGGAGATGGATGTTGAGAATGGCTCCACAAAATTACAAATGTATTTAATACTTCTGACCTGTACACATAAAAATGGTTGAGGTTGTAAATCTTCGGTTGTGGGTATTTTATCATGATTTAAAAAAAAAACTGAAAAGAAAAATAGGCTTCCTCAGCAGGGTCATTAGCTTAAGGGATTTTTAATCCCACTGGATCTAAGGTGCTTTGTGACCAGCTATTCCCAGAAAGATATTTCCTCCTTCTACTCTTGATCAGAGTGGCCCATTTCCATCAGGCATTCCCCAACCCTAGAGAGCTCTTGAGCTCTCAAAACAGCAACCAAAGAAAGGAAAGCAAACCCTTGCCTTACCAGGGTCGAGAAAGGGCTGGCTTTCCCCAGCAGCACTGAAGCTCAGCTCCTGCGGCCCGGCTTGTGGGATCCATGCCTCTGCCACTGGGACTTCCGGGGCAGGTCCCATTACTTGGAGTGGGGGTGACTCCAGGTGGATGTTTGGTGGTATGTGTGCCATTCCCACTGGTGCCAGTTCTTCCAAGAGCATTTCCTGCCTATCCAGCTGGAGGAAATGCCAGAACCATCACTGAAAGTCCAGACCAGCCCTGCCCAGTAGCAATATAATGCAAGCTACCCAAGTCCTTTTAAATTTACCAGAGGCCATATGAAACAAAAAAGAAAATAAAATTAATCTTAACAACATACAGTATTTAACCCAATATATCTAAAATACCATAATTTCAGAATGTAATCGATATAAACAATTATTAGTGAGATATTTCACCTACTCTTGTTTCATATTAAGTTTTCAGAATGTGCTGTGTATGTTATACTTATAGCATATTTCAATTTGGAATAGCCACATTGCAAGTGCTTAAGAGCCACACTTGGCTATTGGCTACTGTGCTGGGTGGTGTATGATTAGACCATACAAAGATAAAATGTTATATGGTAAGCTAAACCAGAAAGACAGAGAAAGGGAAACCATAAATTCATCCTATCCTAGGGGGCAGGGAACCTTGGATGACTCCTGCTCAGGCAGGCTAACTACAGAGCCCCATCGACACCCCCTGCTAGAATGCCCCTAATGCCCACTCACAAGTACTTCCTGCCTTCTCCCAAAGATTCTGCCTCTGCTCAGCTATGGGTTTCACTCAATGGTTCTGAACAGAGACTAATGTCACCACCTCTATGGGGCATTTTGCCTAGGATGGTAGGTGGTGGCCATCAGAATGTACTAAGCCAGAGATGGGAGTCTATATAATTCACAGGGAAGAACTGTTTCACTTCCCAAACCATTTAGGAATGTTTCCTCAAACACTCACATAGGTAAAAAGAACCTGTCAAGGATCTCACCCTGTTGGTTATATAAACACAAAATATTTTTGCATATTTTAGCATGACTTGGATTTTCTAGAAAAGCATTACTTTAGCAATCAGAGAAAGACTATACTACTTATTGTTCCAATTGACCAAGAGTTGTTTGTCATTTTGAGAAATCATATGACCAGCAGCAACACCAATCATGTTTGACTGTACATATCACTCAGAAGTTCTGGCTGTCACATTCCCAGTGTACCTATGCATAGATTCAAGCAAATGACAACTCCCTAAGTTTTGGTGCAGTCAAGCCCAAATACATGCACAATGAAATGTTATTTCATAAGAAATCACAATCCTTTTCCTTTATATTCCTTCTAGACTCTACTCAACTCAGGGTTGGCAATATTTTCTTGTAAAGAGACAGATAGTAAATATTTTAGGCTTTGTGCGTAGTACTGGAGTACTGGTTTGTTGTCTCTTCTTTTTTTAACCATCCTTCAAAAAGGTAATAACCATGACTATTTCGTGGGTTGTATAAAAATAGGCTTTGTGTAATATTTGGCCCACAGGGCACTTATTATATTGATTTTTCCCCTAATTTTGTATATGTAATTGATATTATTCATAAATTTCATTTTAGGATAGTAAAGGGGACATTACCAAATATTTGTTATAGAAGTGGAGTTGGGTTTAATAGTTGAGACTGTCTGGAAACTATGCTGATTCCAGTAGAAGGAAAAATTGGAAAGCTCCAGCAGGGAAATCCTGCGGTATCAGTCAGAAGGTCTGATCCAGTCCCAGCTGCCTTGCTACTTCTTTGGGTCTAATTACCAAGATCCCAACCTCTTTTCTCACCTGCTGCTCTGGTATCTCAAGTTCTCTCTGTAAGTCTTCTATCAGTGACACAACTCTTTCTCTGTTCTCTGGGCAATGTTCCCTCACCCAAGTCTCTATCTCTGTGGGGAGAATCGTTAGGAATTGCTCCAACACCAGCAGCTCCAAGATTTGCTCCTTAGAACGCATCTTTGGCTTCAGCCATTGACAGCAGAGCTCCCAGAGTTTGTTGAAAGCTTCATGAGGCCCAGCTGCTTCTTTGTACTGGAACTGCCGGAAGCGCTGGCGGAAGACCTCACAGTCAGTATCATACTCTTGAAACACCGAGCCCTGATTCAAGGAGGCCTGGATTGCACAACCCAGGGCCACAGCCATCGCCCTCTTCCAGCAATGTGCAATTTATATGGAACTTGAAATGGCCGATTCAAATTTCTTTACTTCTGTTATCCTCCAGGGGGAGCCACCTATGTATGTGCTGAGGTCAGGACAAAATGAGAAAAGAGAAACAGTAGTGGTTACCAGAGGGCAGATTTATCTCCCTTAACTTGCTTACTTTTCTCCAAAGCCCTAAGGAAGCAAATCAGTCTTGAGGGGCGGGGGAGATTGAGAATCTGCTGAAAGCCATGAACTCTCTTCTAGAAAAATAAACACCACATGAAATTCTGCATTTAATTTCAGTAAGGCTACAAAATCTTCAAGACCATCTATGGATTCTCTAGAAATGTACTCTCCAGTCTGGTACTCAATAGTCCCATGTGAGTTGTGGGGAGAGATAAATTAGGAGTTTGGGATTAACATATACACATTACTATATATAAAATTGGTAAAGAACAAGGACTTACTGTATAGCATAGGGAATTATACTCAATATTTTGTAATATCCTATAACACAACACTGTAAATTAACCACACCTCAACAGAAAAAGTGGGCTTCCCTGATAGCTCAGTTGGTAAAGAATCCACCTACAATGCAGGAGACCCCAGTTCAATTCCTGTGTTGGGAAGATCCAATGGAGAAAGGATAGGCTACCCACTCCAGTATTCTTGGGCTTCCCTTGTGGCTCAGCTGGTAAAGAATCTGCCTACAATGTGAGAGATCTGGGTTCGATCCCTGGGTTGAGAAGATCCCCTGGAGAAGGGAAAGGTTACCCACTCCAGTATTCTTGCCTGGAGAATTCCATGGACTATATAATCCACGGGGTTGCAAACAATCGGACACAACTGAGTGACTTTCATGCTTTCACTTTCAATAGAAAAAGGCAGGCCTACATGGATGTTTAAATTAATTAAACTAAAAATTCAATTTCTCATTCATACTTGAGCAACATTTCAAGTGCACAAGTGACATCTCTGTGTGGTACATATATGCAATGGAATATTTCTTAGCCATAAAAAGGCCGAAACATTGCCATTTGCAGCAATATGTATGGATCTGCAGATTGTCATACTGAGTGAAGTAAGTCAGACACAGAAAGACAAATATCATATGATATCAAATGTGCGGAATTTAAAAAATGATACAAATGATTTATCAACAAAACAAAAAGTTACAGATGTAGAAAGTAAACTTATGGTTATGAGGGGGTAAGGAGGGGAAGGATAAATTGGAAGATTGGGATTGACATACACACTACTATGTACAGAACAGATAACTAATAAGTACCTACTGTACAGGGAACTCTACTCAGTACTCTGTAATGGCCTAGTATAACTGATCCATTTTGCTGTACACTTGAAACTAACACAACACTGTAAATCAACTATACCCCAATAAAATTTTTTCAAAAAAGGAGAGACATCTCTGCAGAAAGTTCTATTGGACAGCTCTGCTCTAGGATTCCATGGACCTAAAGCAAAGAAACCCTTCCCTTAAATGAACCCCTACAGATTTAGTCGCTTCTGAACTCACTTCCAACCTAATTCCCACTGTCTTATGGTTTTGAATACAGCTAGGCCACAGAAGAAATGGCAAGCAATATTTACAGTGGTGAAGAATCCTAAAAGTTCATCTACCTTTGAGGAGCCTTTAGTCATCTTCAACCATGGGGATCTTAGCTAGAATCATGCCTTGCAAAGACAGTAAACCACCGATCCCTTATTCCTCCTCGCTAGGGGTCACCTGCAGTTCAGCCAACATCACCATGACCCTCACCCTGAAACAGCATTCTAAGTGACTTTCTCATGAGAAAAATACATGGCAACAGAGCAGGCCAGCAGGAATCAGGTCTGCATTAATAACCAAGGACACTTCTCACGCCTTGTTGCCGGGAACTGTTCTACACCTCCCACATATATTGGTTCATTTAGTCCTTACCTAACATCAGGAAGTGGGCTCTAGTACCGTGTCCTGAACACAGGTGAGAGACTGAGGTAAGAATGAGGACTGAATAACTTGCTCCAAGACACACGGTAAATGCCAGAGGGGAGTGGCGAGGAGTTTGGAATCGACCTACTACTGCAATGCTAAAGTCTGCTGCTGCTGCTGCTGCTGCTGCTGCTGCTGCTGCTAAGTCGCTTCAGTCATGTCTGACTCTGTGCGACCCCAGAGATGGCAGCCCACCAGGCTCCTCAGTCCCTGGTATTCTCCAGGCAAGAACACTGGAGTTGGTTGCCATTTCCTTCTCCAATGCATGAAAGTGAAAAGTGAAAGTGAAGTCACTCAGTCCTGCTGACCCTCAGGGACCCCATGGACTGCAGCCTACCAGGCTCCTCTGTCCATGGGATTTGCCAGGCAAGAGTACTAGAGTGGGTTGCAATTGCCTTCTCCAAATGCTAGTCTAAAAACATCCAAATGTTCTCAGTGCAATCTCTGAGGTCACAGAGCTTCTCACATCCATGTCTCCACAGATGTCAACCCTAGTACCCACCCGGGCACTGTGGCTCTTCTCAGCCTGTATTTTCAGGGACACTTCATGTACCTGTCCTCCCTCTTGGAGTGGGACAAGGAAAAACTACTCATGATTCCAGCCAGTCATCCCAAATGGACACAGTCCTCATCTCACCTTTATCTTGATGGTAGTCTGAGTTTTGGCGTCAGACCAATCTAGTGATAACCTGCTAGCCGTGTGATGCTGACACCCAGGGCTTCTGTCGTTAACATGAGATAATCACAGAATCCCTTTCCTAGAAGTTCCCTCGGCAAAGCCCACTGCAGGAAACAGCAGCATGCTTGGCACAGAGGAAGCACTCAGGAAAGGTCATTTCCTAGAAAGCTTCTATTTAACCTCCACCCTGCCAAGGCACCTAAATGTCTCTGAGGGGCATCCAGGGACGTGCCTTGAACGTGCTCCAGCCTCGCAGCTGGGCAGCCCTCCCCCGACGGTCCCAAACCTTACACCACGTCGACCAGGGAACTGCCCCTCCGGGTTTCCCCCGCGTCGGCCCCTCCGGAGAAAAACTTCACTCCATCCCTGGGCGGATGGCTCCTCCCCAAACCCTCCCGAGCGAACCCAGGCCCACAGGGCCCGTGGATGAATAAGGGTGTAAAGAGAGGGCACTCGGGAAAAGGATCGGGGGACAAGGCAAAAAGCGGGTTGAAAATCGGGTACCCGTGGTGCTGCGCGGCCCCAGCGCGCTCCCCGGGGAGGATGTTGCGCTCCCCGCCCGGGAGAAGCCCGGGAAGGCCCGGCGGGTCGCAGGGGACGGCGGCGGGGACCCAGGCCGGACATGGGCCCTCCGCCTGTCGCTCCTTCCCGCGCCCGCCGCCCGATCGGGACTGAGGCGGCGGAGGGCACTCGGGAAAAGGATCGGGGGACAAGGCAAAAAGCGGGTTGAAAATCGGGTACCCGTGGTGCTGCGCGGCCCCAGCGCGCTCCCCGGGGAGGATGTTGCGCTCCCCGCCCGGGAGAAGCCCGGGAAGGCCCGGCGGGTCGCAGGGGACGGCGGCGGGGACCCAGGCCGGACATGGGCCCTCCGCCTGTCGCTCCTTCCCGCGCCCGCCGCCCGATCGGGACTGGAGGCGGCGGGTTAGCTCAGACCGAGCGAGATGGGAGCCCGGCTCCCCGCGCCCGCGCCCCAGGGACGGCCACGCCCTCTGGCCGCTCCGGGACTCACCGCCTCAGCGCCCGCGGCTCTCCCAGGCTCACTGGGTGCAGCTGCCCATGGCGCAGGCGCGCGGCCGCGCTGCGGACTACAACTCCCGGCAGGCTGCACATCACTCGCCCAGCGATCTCAGTCTCTAAGGATGCTGACGCGGGAGAGGCTGGGATTTTCCTTGGCCTCCTTCGGTCCTGAGGCCGCTTTGGAAGTGATCCCATTTCCGGTCTTAAACGCCTGTAAATTCCCGGGGATTGGGCGGGGCATGCCGCTGTTCTACATCCTAGTGATGGCTTCTGTCCCATCAGCCCTAGAGTAACTGGAGCGGCTGGGGACTTCCTGAAATTTGTTATGACTGGATCAATGCTTCTCAAACCTCTTTTTAGGAAGAATTTCTTGTGAGGACCTGTTAAAAATTCAGCTTTCTGGGCTCTCCCCCGACACCCGTACGCATTGGATCTCGCGTGAGCTGGAGGATTCGCATTTTCATAAACTTTCCTGGAGATAATGACCCTGATCTTTCCCTTCCGCATCATAGTGCCCTTGAGCTATCTTTGTATTTTCCTCTTAAAGAACTAGGATTTGATGAAGCTCAGTTCAGTTCAGTCACTCAGTCGTGTCCGACTCTGCGACCCCATGGACTGTAGCACGTCAGGCCACCTTGTCCATCACTAACTGCCAGAGTTTACTCAGACTCATGTGCATTGAGTCGGTGATGCTATCCAACCATCTCATCCTCTGTCGTCCCCTTCTCCTCCCGCCTTTAATCTTTCCCAGCATCAGGGTCTTTTCAAATGAGTCAGTTCTTTGCATCAGGTGGCCAAAGTATTGGAGTTTCAGCTTCAGCATCAGTCTTTCCAATGAATACTCAGGACTGATACCCCTCTCTGATTTCGGCCGCCACTAGACAGCTCTTGAATCTTTAGGTCGCCAACGTGGCCCCACCTCTTGTCTTCCAATTAGTCTCACTGTTCCCCCCTCCAGAGTCAAATTTTCACTTCTGGGAGGTCAGCGGTGTTTTGGCCAGGCCAGAGGCAATGATGTCATCCAGAATATGTAGTCCTCACATTTGGCCCTAGCTAGTTTGTGCGTGTGTCCTCACATTTGACCTGGGCTAGGGATGTGTGTGTGTGTGTCTTTGGACACCAAACTTTGGTGTTGGTGAAAGACACAGAGGAAAGAGCTGCCGGCAACTGTGCCTCCCAGAGGCGCTGGTGGAAGCTAAATGAGGCAAGCACCCCACCATCCCGAACCCACAGAGGCCAAAGCACTTCAAACAGCTCTGTCTGAGCTGGAGTTAGGCTCATGGACTGGGACTTGGCACCAAGGACACGCTGACTCCTACAGATTTTGTGTATTGTTGCATGGGGCGCCAGGTGCCTTCACCAGCTGTTTTGGATGGTTTTCCGGCCAAGATGGTCTGCGTTTGACCCCAACTCCCAAGAGCAAAAAGTGGTCCTCATTGTGAGACCAGAGTAGTTTTTGCAGCTAGAGCCAAAGGAGGTCCAACTCTAAGGCCTCTCATCTGCACTTCTGTGGATTCCGCTGCTGGTCCCGGAATCACTCAGGCAGCTCCTTGAGCTTTGCCATGGATGTGTGCCTTTGGCTGGAGAAGCGCATGGAGCGAGTCCTGAAGCTGCTGGTGATGGAGCAGTTCCTGACCATCCTGTCCCAGGAGACCCACAGCAGGGTACACATGCAGCTTTTGCACCATCCGATAAACTTGCCAAGAAGCTGTGACTCTTTTAAACTGCATGCAGACAGAGCTTTCGAGAATGAGGGAAGAGGTGACTGAGAAAGAGATGTTTTATGTGTGCTTTGGTGGCCCCCACTGGGACATCAAATCTCTTACCTCCCCTCAATAGTCTCCTAAGTAGAACAACATGGGCAAGTGACTTTGTAGTTTAGTCTGGAAATTTCTTCCTCCAGATTCCACCCCAACCCAAGCACACAGAGGAACAGTATAGAGTGCCTGTCTTCACAGGGAGGCAGGTCACTGCTGCAAATAGTCAGTGTCATCTTGGATCAGAGGAGTTTGGATCTTGGCTCTGCCTGCTGCTCAGTGGCAACATGACTTGGGGCAAATCACTTTCCTCTTTGGGGCTCAATTCCCTTTTGGTAAAATGGCATCTGGGATTTTGAGGATTTAAGGGAGACCAGCGAGTACATTGGAGAAGGAAATGGCAACCCACTCCAGTGTTCTTGCCTGGAGAATCCCAGGGACGGGGGAGCCTGGTGGGCTGCTGTCTCTGGGGTCTCACAGAGTCGGACACGACTGAAGTGACTTAGCAGCAGCAGCAGCAGCATGTACATTTGGATCACATAGTCAGTGCTTAAAACTGAGCAGGCCTGGTGCAATTTCTGCTTATGGCACACCCTGCTGTTCCTGAGACTGACACGGGAGATCCTCTTGAGCTCAGGACTTCTGGGATCTAGGGCACTCTGTGATCATCCACAAGGGAACATCCCAGCAGCAAGGGACCACCAGGTAGCCTATAGAGGTGTAAAGCAGCCTGGGTCAGAAATGGAGCAGGTCAAAATTGCCCTGCTGATCAGTACCACACTGTGCCTATTTGTAGCCACTGCCCTCCAGCCTGGGCAACATTAAGAGATCCCACCCATCCTCCCCCAACAAACAAACAAACAAATGAAGTTGTTAGGTGTTGTATTAAGGTCAGCAGTCAGGGCTGTGGAATGGCCTCACTGACAGGATGGAGCATGGCTGCTTACAAGAGAGTTTCTGAAGGCAAGCTGGAGTGAGTGTGGAGTGAAAGACCTCAGAAATGGTGGTTTGGGGTCTTTCTGGAAGGGAGGAGCATGTCTTCGAGTCCTGCTTTTAAATTAAACTTTTCATTTTGATGTTACTGTAGACTGACAGGCAGTTGAAAGAAATAGAGATGTCTCTTTCTTCTTTCCCTCATTTCCCTAGTGGTGTGAAGTGAAAATCGCTCAGTCGTGTCCAACTCTTTGCAGCCTCGTGGGCTGTAACCTGCCAGCCTCCTCTGTCCTTGGGATTCTCCAGGCAAGACTACTGGAGTGGGTAGCCATTTCCACCTCCAGGGGATCTTCCCAACCCAGGGATTGAACCCAGGTCTCCTGCATTGGCAGGCAGATTCTTTACCATTCTTTACCACCAGGGAAGCCCTAGTGGTAGTAACTTACAAAACTGCAGCACAAGGTATACCCAGAATATTGACATGAATACAGTCGGGATACAGAACAGTTAGTTCATCACTGCAAGGGCCCTCCTGCTTCTCTTTCATAGACTCACCCTCATCTTGTCCTTCCCATCCACCCCTCTCCTACCCACTCCCGAACCCTGAACCCCTGGCAACCACCAACCTGTTCTCCTTTTCTAGAAGTTTGTCATTTTAAGAATGTTTTATAAATTGAATCATAGTTTGTAAACTTTTGAGCTGGCTTTTTCCCCATTCACCATGATTCTCCAGAGATTTATCTAAATCCTTCTGTGTAACAATATCTGTTCCTTTTTATTGCTGAGTAGCATGCTATGGTATGTATGTATCACAGTTTGTTGAACCACTCACCCACTGAAGGACCTGGGGGTGATTTCCCCAGGTAATCACCATTGGCTATTAATCACCATTGGCTATTACAAACAAGCTGGTACATGTGTTTCTGCTAAGTTGCTTCATTCATGTCCAACTCTGTGACCCCATGGACTATAGCCCACCAAGCTCCTCTGTCCATGGGGATTCTCCAGGCAAGAATATTGGAGTGGGTTGCTATGCCCTTCTCCAGGGGATCTTCCCAACCCCGGGCTCAAACCCTCGTCTTTTATGTCTCCTGCATTGGCAGACAGGCTCTTTACCACTAGCACCACCTGGGAAGCCCCAAACAAGCTGGTATGAATATTTAATTGCTTGTTAAATTATTTTTATGGTTGTTGCTTTAAAATCACAGTCAGATAATTCTGATACCTAATTCATTTCGGAGTTGGTGTCACTTGGTTGTCTTTTGTCATTCAAGTTGTGAATCTCCTGCTTCTTTGTATGAAGGGTGATTTTCCATCGTGTGCTGGACTTTTGGTGTCATGTTAGGAGACACTGGGTTCCGTGGAAGCTTGGTAGTGTAGCAGGTAGTCTCCCTGTTTGGGCTTGGAGAGCAGGCCCTGGCCTCCTACTCTGGGCTGTGGTTGTGTGGACAGCGTGATTTTCAGAGCCTTCATGGGGCCTTTGCCTTGCTTGGTTTATTGCAGGCTACTGGGGCTTCCTTGAGCTCCTGGGGATGCTGCCTGGGGAAATGGGAGGAGTTTTCCCAGGCCAGGCCACCTTGGGATTCTAGGTGAGGGAAAGGATTCCCCCTGCTGCCTCCAGAGACAAGAATGCTTGCTCTGTGGGGAGCTTCTGGAGGCAAGAGGCAGGGACCAGTGGGGCTGGGGAGTATTTCCTGGGCCGGGCTCTTTGTGGCCTGATTCCCTTTGCTGGTGCCTCCCAGCAGCAGAGTGTCTCTTGATGGAGTGGGGAGGGCAGTTTCAGGCCCAGCAGAGAAGCAGTGCGCTTCCTTGGCAGTGAAGGCAGTGAATGTCTTTCCTAGGGGACAGGAGACTTGGGTCCTTGAGTGACCTAGAACTACCTAACTATTCCCTTGATTTTTTTTTTTTTCAGATTAAAGCTGAAAGAAATCTGATATGAAGTGTGATCTCACCATCTCTACTGTCAGAGAGCCCCTGCAAAGACTGTTAGAACGAATAGAATTTCCTCTCCAGTGTAATCCAGGAAAATTATATCAACATAAAAACATATCAAACTAGAAGGACTGACAGGCATCTTTCATTTTAACCAGTGAAACAAGGGAGGATTTTGTTATTTTACTTTTTTTTTTTTTTGCATTTTCCAAGATTATGGACAGGCATAAGCAGGTAGGTTATATGACTTTTTGGCAATGGCCAACTCCACCCTGGTGCAGCTCGTGTTGGCATCCACAGCCATTTGGACAAATCCAGATCATTTCTGTGCCTTCCCAGTTGCCTACCAAGTAAAAAACTTATTATATTTTTGGAAGCCAGGGTGGGTTTTAGGTATTTATCTGCCAGCCTTCTGATGATTGGTATGGGCATGTTAGGACTGACTTTAGAGGTTCCTTTATCCATGACTGGTTGATTCCACAGACAGCTTTCAGAAGAGAGCACAGCTGAGAGGACCTGAAAAAGATGAGTAAACCCACTTAATCCAGTGGACCGAGGGACTTCTTGCCCCACACCCCTGCCACCTTCCTGCCACACACACTTGCTTTCAGCAAGTAGTCATAAGATATTGCTTTGGGGCATAGTATAATTTGAAATGTCAACCTTATCGTTTCCTTCATTCTGTCATATACATGGGTCTGTGTTGAGAATCTCTGTTCTGTTCCATTGACATTTTTGATTCTTGTTTTAGTCGCTAAATCTATAGTATAGATTTTCACATCTTGAAACAGCTCACAATCATGGCTGTTTCCACATGTTGTTTAGTTGCTCGGTTATGTCAACTCTTTGTGACCCCATGGACTGTAACCCACCAAGCTCCTCTGTCCATGGGATTCTCCAGGCAAGAATACTGGAGTGGGTTGCCATTTCCTCCTCTAGGGGATCTTCCTAACTCAGGGATCAAACGTGCAAGAGGATTCTTTACCACTGAGCCACCTGGGAAGCTTTCATATCAATTCTCTTTTATTTGATTGAATAATTTGTTCATTTCATGGCAAAATCCTGTTGAGGTTCATGACTGTGCTCGCACTGAATTCAAAGATGTATTTTGGGAAGAACTGATAGGATGGCAGTAATTAATTTTCCTGTCATGCAAGAAATGGTATTTTTAGTCTTAAAACAGAAAATAAAAAGCTTCAAGCTTTTTATTGTTGTTGTTTTCATTTGTTGTTGCAAATGAAAGCACTAACCAATTTCTCTCTAGTTTTAAAAATGATATTCATGTGTGTTTTGTAGTCAGTGTGAAATGGACACATCATTTTTGCTATTTCATATTTTATTGTTAGAGCACATATCTTCTTTTATGTATTTAACTTATATCCAATAGCTTTTATAAAATATCTGGATGAATAACTTGTTATTCCAAAGAGACACCCACTTAAGACAAAGGCAATTTTTCTAATTTCCTTATGTAAATAAATTATAGTATATCAGTAGTATGATATAAAATACAGCTATTGAAAATGGTGAAGGGGTCCTCTATGTACTGACCTGGAAAGAATATCCAAGAAATGATAGTTGAAGAAAGAAACTTGAAAAACAATATGTGTCTTAGTATCACGCTTGTATTTCTTCAGTGTCATCTATATTGATAAAAGTAAATGCAGAGAATAAAATCTGAAATGTTTACAGCAAGCAAATGGCAGTTCTGGGGTAGGAGTGTAAGATGGGGGAATACAGAGAAGGGGTGGAGAGATGGATCATTAGTTGATCTCTGTAGATGTAATTCTTGTATTTTCTACAAGAATCTAAAAATGTGTGTCAATTCTATAAAACTATTTAAATAAAAAAAGATTCCTGGAAGCATAAATTTGAGACACAGAGAGGTGCAAACATCAAGGCAGGTTGACCCAAATTCAGCCTGTTTTCTCCAAGAAAAGATATCAAAACCCCCAGACAAACGAACAGTGAACCAGCCTGTAACTAGAGTTCAAGGCAAAGGCACAGATTTTGCAAGAGAAGACTCTCTACCAGTCTGTGGCTTTAAGAGGTTCTCATTCAGGAGAGAAACAGAAGGTGATGATATGCATTCTCCAGTCTCAGACTTCCATTTTATGAGGAATACATTCCTGATAAGAACAGCGGCAGCAGCAGCAGACCTCTGCTCAGGGTCTGTCTGCTAGGCACTTCTTCAAAGGGCTTAACATACTCTGGCTCATGTAATGTCATAACAGCTTTGGTGGGTCCATTGTCATGCCCACTTACCCAGAAGAGGGCACTGAGGTACAGGAAAAGCATGTAATTGGCCCAAGGTCATACAGCTGGTATGTGGCAGAACCAGGAAGTGAACACAATTTGTTTGGCATAAGGGCCCCAGCCTTCTATCGCTTCAGTTTGCCTCCTCTTGATCCTTGCGGAAGATGAGGAAACAATTCCCATTCCATTGAAAACAGTTTCTTAGTGCCTTTACATGGTCCTACATGGTTGAGAGGAAACCCGGATGGCTGAGCCTTTCCTGCCACTCGAGGAAGGGGCACATGGCCTGGGTCCCTCATCCAGGCATCCATATCTCGGTTTCCTCTGTTGTCATGTGAGACTGAGCAGGACAGCCAGTGTGGGGCAAGTCCATTTCCTCATAATAGTCATTTTAGTTCCTTAAACAGTAGCACTGTAAAAAACACAAAGCCCAGTCTTCACTGTTAATAAAAACATCCTGTAGAAATCTATGTCCTGCTTTGAGACAATATCCACATGGGTCACACACTTCTAACATTAACTGTCTAGTTGTTCTATATCAGAGACTCACAAGGTAATACGGCGTGAGAAGTCTGACCACTCACAACTATATTTTCTACAATTTAACACCCCATTTATGTGAATTGGTATTTAACAAAAAGCAGTAATTTGAGACTCATTGCCAAGGCTGGCAATGAGATCAAGGAAGTGTAGAGAATCCTACCTTGAATTGAATTGCCTTGAAGCTTTCACTGGATGATTGGATCTTGAGACCACAATTGCTGACATTAGCCAGCAGACCTGTTGAAATGCAGTGAACATAGTTAGGATACTTTTTGTATTTCCTCCCATAGGAGAAGTTTTAACAGAGAGATTTTGCTCAAGTCAAGGAAGAGACAGGACTTCCCTGGCCGTCCAGTGGTTAAGAATCTGCCTTTCAATATAGGGAACAGGGATTTGATCCCTGGTCATGGAACTAAGATCCCACATACTGCGGGGTAACTAAACCCACATGTCACAGCTACTGAGCAAATGCACTCTGGAACCCACAGGCCACAACTAAAGAGAAGCCCACCCACCACAGCCTGTGCTATTTTTTCTATATAGGTGTAGAATCTTTTGGACTTCTCATAGGTCTTTGATTTATGAGTGAAGACTCTTGAGAGTCCCTTGGACTGCAAGGAGATCCAACCAGTCCATTCTAAAGGAGAGCAGTCCTGGGTGTTCTTTGGTAGGAATGATGCTGAAGCTGAAACTCCAGTACTTTGGCCACCTCATTCGAAGAGCTGACTCATTGGAAAAGACTCTGATTCTGGGAGGGACTGGGGGGCAGGAGGAGAAGGAGACGACCGAGGATGAGATGGCTGGATGGCATCACCGACTGAATGGACATGAGTTTGAATAGGCTCTGGGAGTTGGTGATGGACAGGGAGGCCTGGCATGCTACAGTCCGTGGGGTTGCAAAGAGTCGGACATGACTGAGCAACTGAACTGAACTGAATTGGCTTTTGTACCCTTACAATATAGGTTCTAAATTAACTTTAGGATCTGTTCATATGCACCAATTGGCAAAGCTTCATAGCCTTAATCAGCACCAGGCTTAGGAAACACAGTTATACCTGGGGGTCTTCACTAAATTTTAAAAAGGAACCTATTACTCTTAGGAGAGAGTTACCCAACACAAAAATAGAGGACAAAAACTATGCCTCACTGTAACCATCAGAACTGTTGCCTTGCATAAATTCCTCCATAGCCCATTACCCTAAAATATGCTCTGATTTAATGAAAAATAAAGTCTTTGACACAATTTGCTCTATAAAATGGAAGACCTTGAACCTTCAGTCCCACATAAAATAGTTAATACAGTCCAATACAAATTAAAACAGGATGTTATGGGTTGAATTTCCACCCCCACCAACAAAATACCTAGAAATGCTGACCCTCTGTGTCTGTAATTTCCTGCCAGTTGTGTACAGTCATGTGCAAATTTTAAGTTAAATGTACAAGGACATAAGTGTACCTTGCCCTAGGATCATCCTCACACACAGTTATCAGAATGAGCCATTATGCAGACCCAGAGCTCCTAGAATGCCAGGGCCACCAGAGGAAAGGAACTTTTATAGCTTTTGTGAAGCCTCCTAATGGTCTGCCCCCAAATCCAACTGAGTACATTGACTAGCAACCATGCCATGAAAGGGAAGACAGAAGCAAAAGTTTCAGAGACTGATTGGTACTAGGTGTGACCCAACAATGATGACTGGAATTATTCAGTTTGATCACATTAATTCATTTTTAAGTAAAAGTCTAAATCCATATTTAATACAAAGGAAAATATTAATGTTCCTTTGGTAAGTATAATCAAGTCTAATATTTCTTAAAATATTAGTTATAACTTAAAATTTTAGAACAAGCTTATTTAGTATTGGAGAGATGTTGTTGCAAATGAAAGCACTAACCAAATCAGTACCATTCAATCATTACAGGATATACCTTTTGGAGTTGCTTTCCAGGCATAGTAAATATTACATATGACCAAGTAATTAATATGCAATTAGAAGTTTCCTACCTATTACCTTTTTCTTCTCTGCCTTCTTTACAACTGGTCTTATAGTGGAATATGGCCCACCCAGACCTACCTGATGTCTACCTACTTAAAATCTGCATTTTTAAACAGATCTTAATCATCAAAATAATTCCTTCTTTGATTATGCCAACTATTTGTGTTCATGGATTGAAAGATTTATTGATAGAATGACAATACTATACAAAGCAATCTATAAACTCAATATGATCTCTATCAAAATTTCAACAGCTCTTTTTGCAGAAACAGAAAAGCCATCCCTAAAATTCCTATGGAATTGCAAGACATGCCAATAATCAGAACAACATGGAAAAGGAGGAACAATATTGGAGGACCTCCACTTTCTGATTTTTTCAAAATTTGTCATAAAGCTATTGTAATCAAATCAGTATGGTACTGGCATAAAGACAGACATATAGACAAATGAAATAAAATTGAGAGTTCAGAAATGAGCCCATACATCTACCATCAAATGATTCTTGACAAGGGTGTCAGAATCAATGAGGAAAAATAGGCTCTTCAAAAAATAGCGTTGGGATAATTGTATATCCACATGAAAAAGTTTGAAGTTGGACCCTACCTTACAATACAACCAAAAATTAACTCAAAATGGATCAAAGACCTAAATGTTAGAGCTGCTGCTGCTAAGTCAATTCAGTCGTGTCCGACTCTATGCGACCCCACAGACATCAGCCCACCAGGCTCCCCCGTCCCTGGGATTCTCCAGGCAAGAACACTGGAGTGGGTTGCCATTTCCTTCTCCAATGCATGAAAGTGAAAAGTGAAATTAAAGTCACTCAGTCATGTCTGACTCTTAGCGACCCCATGGACTTCAGCCTACCAGGCTCCTCCATCCATGGGATTTTCCAGGCAAGAGTACTAGAGTGGGATGCCATAAAAATTCTGAGGAAAACATAGGTCAAATCTTCATGACCTTGTGTTTGACGATGGTTTTTAGATATAGCACCAAAATATAAGAAATTAAAGAAAAAAATAAGACTTGGTGAAAATAAAAACTTTTGTGCAAGAAAGTGATGCATTTCTCCAGAATAGGAGAAAATATTTGCAAATCACATATAGGGTAAGGTTCAAGCATCCAGAGTATATAAATAACTATTATTTATTATATATAGAATATATAAAAATAACTATTACATATAATAATAGATAACAGAATATATAAATAACAAACTGCAAAAAAACAATCCAATTAAAAATTGGCAAAGGGCTCAAACAGACATTTCTTCAAAGAATATATACATATGACCAATAAGCACATGAAAAGATGCTCAATTATTAGTCATTGGGGAAATCTAATCAAAACCACAATGATAAATACAACCTCACATCCACTAGAATGGCTATAATGAAAAGTAAATGGACATTAACAAGACTTGGTGAAGATGTGGAGAAATCAGAACCCTGGTACTTGAATGGTGAGAATGTAAAATGGTGCATATGCTGTGGAAAACCATTTGGAGTTTGCTCAGAAAGTTAAATATACAACTACCATGTGGCCAAGAAATTCTATTCTTAGGTATATATCTAAAAGAATTGCTTTTTTCAGTTATTCTGAGGAGCCTGCCAGCCTTCTCTGTCCATGGGATTCTCCAGGCAAAAATATTGGAGTGGGTAGCTATTCCTTTCTCAAGGGGATTTTCCCGACCCAGGGATCAAACCCGGGTCTCCTTCATTGCAAGCTGATTCTTTACCGTCTGAGCCACTAGGGAATCCCTATTTTGAAAAGAGGCATCCAAATATGTGTACATGAATCTTCATATGGTACTATTCACAATAGCCAAAAGATCAAAATACCCCTAATGTCCTTCAGTGAAAGAATGGATACAAAATATGCCTATCTATTCAATGGAATCTAATCCAGCTATAAAAAGAAATGAAGAACTGACACACACTACAACACTGATGGGCCTCAAAAAGTGTACCTCAAAAAATGCTACAGTTTAGCACTTAGTTCATTCACTATGCTGTGCATCCATGACATATATCAACTTTGAAAACACTCTCATCAACCCAAACTCCAGCCTCCTCAGCCTCTGGAAAATTTATCTGCTTTCTGTCCCTATGGGTTTACCTCCCCTGGGTATTTCAAGTAAATGGAATCATATGTGACCTTTGGTGCCTGATTTATTTAGCATATTGTTTTTTGAAGTTTATTAATATTATACATCAGAGAAGGCAATGGCAACCCACTCCAGTGTTCTTGCCTGGAGAATTCCATGGATGGAGGAGCCTGGTGGGCTGCTGTCTATGGGGTCGCACAGAGTCAGACATGACTGAAGCGACTTAGCAGCAGCAGCAGCAGCAGCATATTATACATGTGCCAATGTTTCATTCTTTTTTTGGCTAATTACCCATTGAATGGATATGCCACATTTTGTTTAAGAAATCAATTCCAGATGAATTATAGATCTAAATAAAGTAAAATAATACAACTTGTAAATGAAAACATGGGAAAATAAATCTTCATGACCTTGGGGCAGGTGATGATTTCTTCACCAAGATTCCAATAGCACTAATAATGAGGCTTCTTTGGCTCCTCAAACACTTTTCACTCTGGGGTGGGGTACCATGGTGAGGTCAGGGCAGGGGAGGGTGGTGGGAGGCTTGAGGAGAAGGGAAGGTGGGAATGGGATACTGTCCTTTGGGTCTCCCCAGATCAGTTTTAGGAAGAAAAAGATATGAAACTAAGGATTTGGAAATAGATTCTTTTGTATATTTATTTTTGGCCTCACTAGGCGAACTCTTAGTTCCCTATTTAGGTATCAAATCCTCACCCCCTGCATTAGGAGTGCAAAGTCTTGACCACTGGACCACCAAGGAGGCCCCAGAAATAGATTCCTTTAAAACTATCTGTGCCCCAGTCTCCCTTGGGAAGTCTTTGGGTGCCCTCAAGGCATAAGTGAACCTTGGTTTGAAGCCTGTTGGACTAAAGGACTCATCAGAGGTAGCTCCTCAGACAGCATCTCCAAGAAGCCTCTCTGGGCCTCGAGCACCCAGGCTTCTGCTGACTGACAGGGGCTAGGGAACTGCAGCACCCCAACTTCTGGAGAGTGTTCTTCTTTATCAGAGGATTTTGGACCTGCCTGTGCATGGATATTGTTGCTGTTTAGTCACTGAGCTGTGTCCGAGTCTTTGCAACCCCATGGGTTGTATCCCACCAGGCTCCTTTGTCCATGGGATTTCCCAGGCAATATTACTGGAGTGGGTTGCCATGACCTCCTCCAGTGGATCTTCCTGACCCAGGAATCGAACCTGTGTCTCTTATGTCTCCTGCATTGGCAGGCAGATTGTTTACCACTGAGCCACCTGGGAAGCAACAACAAAACAGACCATCGCTAAAAACGAATTCTTAGTCCCTAGTCCCATGAGAGATAGCCAAGAGATCACCTTTGAAAGTGATGACACTTTCTGAGATGCTACTGCCAGGGTGAAGGTACTGTGATATGTGGAGAGAGGGACCTCAGTCTCAAGGCTTGGGTCTTGGGAGACTCTTGCAATCCCCCCTCTGCCTCAAAACCCTGAAAAGGAAACCACCTAAGCTCCAGTTGCCTATTCTGTAAAACCAGGGGAATGGTCTCCCTGGCTTTTCCAAGGGCCCTTCAGTCCTAATGCACTACAAGACTTGAAGAGTAAGGGACACAGCTTTAAGTAACTGCAGCAGTAATTGTGCCTAAAGGCTCAGGGGTCACAAAGACTTTCAATAATCCCCAAAAGTTACCACCTAGCTTCTCAGAGAAATGCCCACATACTCAGAATTTTGAAAGTCCTTTGAACTCATCCATGGACCACAGATAAGGAAGCCTTGCTTCCCAGACTTGTCAAAGACCACTGAAGGGAAGATACATTGTTTTCATGCTGATCTATC
>SJYC01123412.1:0-22278 GCA_006408675.1 Madoqua kirkii
GGTTTTCTGTGTTTCCAAATGAATTGTGAGATTTTTGTTCTAGTTCTGTGAAAAATGCCATTGGTAATTTGATAGGGATCACATTCAATCTGTATATTGCTTGTGGTAATATAGTTATTTTCACAATATTGATTCTTCCTACCCAGGAACATGGAATATCTCTCTACCTGTTTTTTTAATCTTTGATTTCTTTCATCAGTGTCTTATAATTTTCTGTATACAGGATACAGTTCTTTTGTCTCCTTAGGTAGGTTTATTCCTATATATTTTATTCTTTTTGTTGCAATAGTGAATAGGATTGATTCCTTAATTTCTTTTCCTGATTTTTCATTGTTAGTGTATAGGGGTGCAATTTATTTCTGTGTATTGATTTTGTCTCCTGCAACATTGCTAAATTCACTGATTAGCTCTAGTAATTTTCTGATAGTATCTTTAGGGTTTTCTTTGTATAGTATCATGTCATCTGCAAACAGTGAGAGCTTTACTTCTTCTTTTCCAGTCTGGTCAATAGTGAATAGGATTGATTCCTTAATTTCTTTTCCTGATTTTTCATTGTTAGTGTATAGGGGTGCAATTTATTTCTGTGTATTGATTTTGTCTCCTGCAACATTGCTAAATTCACTGATTAGCTCTAGTAATTTTCTGATAGTATCTTTAGGGTTTTCTTTGTATAGTATCATGTCATCTGCAAACAGTGAGAGCTTTACTTCTTCTTTTCCAGTCTGGATTCCTTTTATTTCTTTTTCTTCTCTGATTGCTGTAGCTAGGACTTCCAAAACTATGTTGAATAATAGTGGTGAGAGCATCTTTTAATGTACCTGTTTGCCATCTGGGCTTCCCTGGTAGCTCAGAAGTAAAGAATCTGCCTGCAATGTGAGAGATCTGGGTTTGATCCCTAGGTTGGGAAGATCTGCTGGAGAAGGGAATGGCAACCCACTCCAGTATTCTTGCCTGGAGAAGTCCATGGACAGAGAAGCCTGGCCATCTACAGTCCATGGAGTCTGCAAAGAGTCGGACACAACTGAGCAAGTAACACTGGTCATCTGTATGTCTTTGGGAAAATTTCTATTCAGATCCTCTGCCCAGTTTCAATGGCACTATTCACTTTTCTGCTCTTGAGTTGTATGAGGTTTTTATATATTCTATTTCTTCCTTCAGGTAATCTTCCCTACCCAAGGGTCAAACCTGAGTCTCCTGAGTTGCAGGCAGATTCTTTACCATCTGAGCCACCAGGGAAGTTCCTATATATATATATATATATATATATATTTTGGATAGTAGCCCCTTATCAGATATATGACATGCAAGTATTTTCACCCATTTAGTAGTTGCCTTTGCATTTCATTGATGGTTTCCTTTGCTGGGCAGAGGCCTTTTAGTTTAATATAGCCCTGCTTGCTTATTTTTTGCTTTTGTTCCTTTGCTTTTTGTGTTAAAACCTCCTGACTTCTTCTGTGACCATGCCTAGGACCATACCAACCACTCTAATTCTGGCTTACCTTAGCAGAGTCAGGAGATTTCCTTAAACATTCTTATAGTCTTCAAATATGTATGTGTGGCCTTTGTATTTTGGCCCAAAGGATAATTTCTCATAGGGATCTATTTATTTACCTACTCTCTTTCTTTCCTTAATGAATTGTTAAGCCTCAGAAATCACCAGTTATGCAGGGCAGCTTGAGAGACCTGATATCTCACAGTGGGGCATTTAGTCATCTAGTATCAGGGAGGCAATGAAAAGATGAAAAGAGCATGCAGTTCCTCTAGCATATCCAGGAAGACTCTCATCTATTGGCTTGACATAGGCTTCTTACAGCCACCTGATATGCAATACAGCACCATCATGCACCACACCACATGGCCTAGTACACTCACTTGCATCAGCTGGAGTCACCTGCAAAGGTTTCTCTTCCTATAAGGCTGTGTATTGTTCATGGACCTAGAAACTCAAAACAGTATTCCTGCATGGGGGATGTCTGAATTATCTCACAAGCCAATAAAATGGATGAATACAACAGATTCAAAAATTGCTTATTTAGTGTTATTCATAAGGCTTTCCAGTTCACCTTTTGAAAGCAATTTCCTGTATGTACTCATATAGGATTGATTTTGAATTAATTGCATGGTAGTAGGAAAGAGAAGGGGGCAGAGAGCCATTCTGATTGAGTATGGGTTGATACTTATTGCTCATAGATAATGAGAACACGCAGTTTCTCTGTATTATTTTTCAACTTCCATGTGTTTTGATCATTGTCATGAAGTTTGTGAAATGCAATCTGTTTGGCTAGAAGCTACAAGTTCAGGCCCTTCTGCACATGAAGTGCTCTTTTAAGCTCATTATTCTCTGGAGAGCAAGAAAATAAACCTCGTAGTGCACAATTATGCATCAGCGAGAAGGGATCAGAGGTGCTCTGGAGATGCAGTTTAATCCTAAACTTTGAGATTTGTTGAAAGACATTGAGAGAAGAATGGAATGGCTATATTTATTATTTCCTTGAACCACATTATCTAGGAGAAGGAAGGTGAACTTGGCATTGCTTGGGGTGGGGCTGAAAATCTGGGAATGGGTAGACAGTGACAGGAAACTTGTAGAGAGTCAACAGCAAAATAAGTTGTATCTAAACCAAAGCAAGGCTGATAGGGGGATGGATTCAAGAAACAACAGGAAGTGGAGTCTTACTAATTGGATGCATGAGGGAGAAGGACACAGCCAATTCAGAGATGACTCCTGGTTTTGGAGTGGATGGTGGTGACATCACACAAAATAGGGAACCAACAAAGAAAAGAAGGGTATTTGGGTTTTTAGAAAAGACAAATTCAACTTGGAACAGTTTGACTATGAACACTAGACTGTGGCAAAAGCAGCTAGATCTCTAATGAGAATCTGCTTGGTTACCACTAAGGGTTGGTTCTTGATATTGTAGGGTAATGAACTCATTTTTGCAAGAGTCAAAAATTAAGATATACTCACCAGAGACTGATCTACAAGCTAGAATGCCAATCAGCTTTCATGATGAGAACTACAGTGGGAACTATAATGGTCAGGGTAAAATACCAACATGAATTAGAAAGCAGAAGGTATTCTTGAGGGAAAGTGATGCCAGAACAGATGGACCGCAGAAGCCCCAGATGAAAAAGAATAGTCTACACTTCCATAAATTTTCCAGAGGAAAACAATGTGGCTGACTTTGCAGGTTTAAGTCCTCTGTGGCATAAAAGGCTGAGCAAATCAATATGCTCCATGGAGCACACAGGTGATGGAAAAGCATAGACAGGGATTGGTGGAGGCAGAGGGCAGAACCGAGTGAGGGCAGGAATCTAACGGAACTCTCAGCCTTCGGTTGTCCTCCCAGCGGCCCCCCTCCCCGCACCCGGGAGGAGAGGCAGTAGTACCAACTGGCTTGCTCCTGTGGCTGCAGGAGGCCAAAGGTTCAGGTACACCAAAGAAGCAGCAGGGAGAGACTATAAGGGGGTTTCAGCTGTAGTACGCCCTGAAAGTCACAGGGTGGCTTTGTCTTTCCCAAATCCAGGAAAGGTTGATGAATAGAATCCCTTCCACTTCCTGTGTTCTTTCTTCTTCCTTTAGATCTCGACTACCCACTTTGTGAAGCTGAGGGCAGTCAGATGAGAACTGAGAGAAAGAGCTACAGGCGAGGCGGAAGGAGTGAGTTGTTTCCGGATGGTGCGCAGTAAAGGCGCCCCCCGCAGCCGGGTTCACACAGAAGCTGCCACCCACCAACCCGTCCCAGGACGAGCCAGGCCCCTACCCATGCTCGTAGCCGCATCGGACCCACGACAGTCGCCAGGTGGGTGCTACCACACCAATTTGACCAGTCATGAAGCTGCGGCTCAGAAAGGCCGAGTGGCCTGCCCTGGTTAAGTGGTAGAGCTGCTGTCTAAATAGAGAGTTTATGCCCTTGACCCTGACACGGTGCTGCGTTTTGACATCCTGAGACTAAGCAGCTCTTCTGACCAGCTCAGAATCAAGCTGATCACTAACGAAGACGGGTCCTCATGGATAGACCGCTTCTGCGTGTCAGCCACTGTGCTCAGTGTCCACTGATTGATGTGATGTGGATTGCCAACACAACACCCCCAGGGTTTTCTGATCTAATTCAAAGAATCCACCAGTAGACGGCGCAGCTCCACTGTGTTTTCGAGTTATACGAGGCTCTGCACCCTCACGTTGACGTATATTCCTCCCACTCCCTTCGTGTGTCCCAAGGCCTCTTTTCTCTTTCCTATCTTGCCCTTTTCAAAACTGGCTGTGCACGGATGACTGCCCTGTCGCTGAAGGCCTTGGCAACACAGCACCTTTAGGGCCTTCTGATGTAGTTCAAGGAATCAACCAGCAGGCGGCGCTGCTCCACTCAGAAATCTGGAGAATGTAATCGGTTCCTAGGTTATTTATTTTGGCTGTGCTGGGTCTTGTCTGGCTACAGCGAGCCAGGGCTACTGTTGGTTTCAGTATGTGGGCTTTTCATTGCTGTGGCTTCTCTTGTTTCGGAGCACAAGCTCTAGGGCCAGAAAGCTTCAATAGTTGTGGCTCCCTGGCTTCGTTGCTCTGTGGCAAGTGGGATTTTCCTGGACCAGAAATGGAAGCCTTGTGCAGTGAAATGGCAGGATGAGGGGCTTGGTTGCAGAACCAAGGCATGAACTTGTCCTCTGGGACCAGAGGGGAATCTGCCACAGGGTGCAACTGATCAGAATAGTGCAGAAAAGCCTGAGCTGAAAGTCAGGAAACCTGGATGCTAGTCTTGGCTCTCCCATCCATTGTGTGTGAAGTCACTCAGTCCTGTCTGACTCTTTGCGACCCCATGGACTGTAGCCTACCAGGCTCCTCCCTCCATGGGATTCTCCAGGCAAGAGTACTGGAGTGGGTTGCCATTTCCTTCTCCAGGGGATCTTCCCAACCCAGGGATCGAACCCTGGTCTCCTGCATTCCAAGCAGATGCTTTAACCTCTGAGCCACCAGGGAAGCCCCCTTCCACCCATTAGTTTTGTGGTTTTGGGTACGTCACTGTAAGTCTTTTTTTAGTTCACTTAAAATACAGTTTACTTATGTCAATCTCTTGACTCTCAAGATACCAGGGAGTAGTGCTTTTCAACGTCTAATGTGCACTGGAATCACCAGTTATTATGAAAGTGTAAGTCCTAATTCAGTAGATCTGTGGTGGAGGCCTCAGAGTGACAAGCTCCCAGGTGATACTGATGCTGCTGGTCCCTGGACCACACTTTGAGTAGCAGGCAAGCGTACACTACAGAAGTGGCTCAAGGGCTCTCACTGCTGGTGGGGATGCAAAGCCAGAGGCAAGACTCTAGTCACCAGCCCTCCCCAGCTTCAGCAAGAGCAGCTTGTCTTTTGATATCCTGAGACTGAGCAGCTCTTCTGACCAGCTCTGAATCAAGCTGATCACTAACAAAGACAGGGTCTTGTATACAGGCTACTTCCACGAGTCAGTCACCGTGCTCAGTGTTCAGTGATTGATGTGTATTGGTTCACATGTTCCTCAGAGAACCATGGAATTACTCACCATCTCCCAGATGAAGTGAAAGACAGAGAATCTGAATGTGCTCAGTCGCTCAGTCCTGTCTGACCCTTTATGACTCGCCATGGACCATAGCCCACCAGGCTCCCCTGTCCCTTAAATTCTCCAGGCAAGAATACTGAAGTGGGTAGCCTTCCCTTCTCCAGGGGATTTTCCAGACCCAGGGATCGAACCTGCCTCTCAAGCAGGTTTCAAGCAGATTCTTTACCAGTCAGCCACCAGGGAAGCCCAGAGAGTCTGAAGGACTTGGCCAAAGTGACTGCACTCAAGAGTCCGAGTTCGAACCCAGCTAGTTTCCCCTCCCAAGTCTGCTCCAAGCACCATGTACCCGGTGTACAAAAGGTAATGACAATTTCCAGTACTGATGGTATTCTGAAAAGTCTCTGGTGACTTAAGGGGGTACCCTGCATCCCAAACGTATTTGCAAATCTTGTGGTGTGCATAGGAATCTGAAGCACATAGTCAGTTCATAGATTATTTGCTCAAGATCTTGTACCTCCTATAACTCGAAAACCTGTCTATCTCGTCCTCATGGTGTCTTCATTACAGAAAGCAAATTCTGCCAAAACTTGGTGAAGGCTCCATGCTCCAGTCTAAGGCTGGCCAGTGCTGGTGGATCCCTTGAACTATACCAGAAAATCCCGTGGGTATTGTGTGACCCGGAACTTTATTGACAGAAGCAGTCATCCATACACAGTCAGTTTTGTTTTTTAAATTGAAGTATAGCTGATATACAATATTGTGTTAGTTTTAAGAGCACAGTAAAGTGATTTGGTTTTATATATGTATATTCTTTTTAAATTTTTTTCTGTTATTAGAAAATAGTGAATATCGTTCCCTATGCTTTACAGTAAATCCTTGTTTATTTTATATATAGTAGTGTGTATACTGGAGAAGGCGATGGCACCCCACCCCAGTACTCTTGCCTGGAAAATCCCATTGATGGAGGAGCCCGGTGGGCTGCAGTCCATGGGGTCCTGAAGAGTCGGACACGACTGAGCGACTTCACTTTCACTTTTCACTTTCATGCATTGGAGAAGGAAATGGCAACCCACTCCAGTGTTCTTGCCTGGAGAATCCCAGGGATGGGGGAGCTTGGTGGGCTGCCGTCCATGGGGTCGCACAAAGTCGGACACGACTGAAGTGACTTAGCAGCAGCAGCAGTATGTATAGGTTAATACCATACTCCTAATTTATCAAGGGTTTAATTTCCAAAATATACAAACAAATCAGGAAACTCAATGTTTAAAAAAATGGGCAGAAAAGCTAAACAGACATTTCTGGAAAAAAAAAAAAAAGACATATAGATGGCCAACAGGCACAAGCTAAGGGGATGAGGAGAGGTCTTGGGGCACAGAAAGGGAGTGGGAGGAATAAGTGTCAAAATGAGGTTGTAGAGCCTCTCCTTTAAGCCATATGACTGGGATTCCCAGGGTGACAGAGACTGGCTTTCCATTAAATTTGACCTTGTGGAAAGGGCACCCAGCAAGGCAAGGTCAAACTGCAGTATTTTGCAGGTGGCATGTACATGGAGAGATGCCATCATCATTAAGTCATAGAAAATGAGAAAACAGAAACATAGAGAAAAGAGTCTACTGGCCTCAAAACATCAAAAAGAATTGAGATGCTGCTTCCTTGGGGCCTGCACTACTGTGCCTGTAGGCCAAGAAACAGGTGCAGTGTGGCACAGTGCCATGCCCACATGCCCATAGCTGGTGATTTGTGGAGCTGGAACCCCGCCGGGCCTTTGATTCCTGGGCTGGGGCTCTGCCCTCTGTACTCCTGGGTGCAAAAACCCTGTTGTAGAGAGAGGTAGGAAAAGCAGGATGGAGAACACTCCACATGGTCTGGGTTAAGGATGTGCACAATATCTGAATAAAAAATGCTTTAAAAAGTGCTCAGATCTGCCGTGGTATTCACCTGGAAACAACTTTAGATAAGACTTTCCAGAAAAATTGCCTCGAGGACATGGATGGAATTACCTTCCAGTTGTGTCTGGTGCATTCATTGGAATTCCTGCCACATGTGTCCTGACATTTTTTTTTAAATCTACACCATGTAAAAGTGCAATCTTTGACTGCCAGTCTCTGGGAACTGGGAAAGTCACCTATGGCTCTGCTGGTCTGATGGCCAGGCTGCTCTGAGTTAACCTTGGACCTGGAGCTGGCCATAGCAATGACACCTCAGATTACTTCCTGGGTGCATGAGGGGTTGCATTCCTCCTGACTGAGCCCTCCCATGAGCCCTGCATCTATTATGCTCTCATGTCTGTTTGGGCTCCTCTGACTGGTCCATGGGTTCGGTGCTCAGGGCCTGCTTTGGGGTCGGGCATGGAGAGGAACCCAGGAAATATGTCTTGCCAAATGAGCGGCTAAGGGTCTCTGAAGAACTGCCTTCCCTGAGGCCCTCTGGGTGCCACTGTGACCCAGTTATCAGAGTGAATGTTAATGAGCTACAGGGGATGTGTGGCATAAATTGGGGTGTGGGAGGCAGGGGAAGGAGGGATTCCTGAGGAGACTTTTGATTTCTGGGTAAGGGGTGTTGTGGGTGGATGAGCAGTGGCGGTTGCTGCAGATGGACCCTGTGGTGGCCACAGAGAGGGAGGGCTGTCAAGGCAGCCACTGAGGGAAGCCTCGAGAAAGGCTTGGTGGCCAGGCAAGGGAGAAGCTGGCCTGAGGTAGCCTTGGGGACTGCTCTGAGAAGAGGCAGAGGCTCCCAGGTTCTGCCTGGTTCCCAGGGCTGAGGTGGAACACAGCCTCAAGATAATCAGGAGCTTCTGCCACTGTCAGTGGGGCAGTGGGGAGTGAGATAGTCTCTGAGTGCACAGGGTTGGGGGGGATACCCAGTGCCTTGGTGGGGAGCTGTGGCCCTTGGAGGCCTACTGTTTGTGGAGGTTGGGAAAGTCAGTCATAGGCCCCAGGAGGCACTCTGGCCAGAGAGGAAAACCCACCATGCTGGCTTTCATGGGTCGGCACTGTTTGTCTTCCTCCTGCCTGGTTGGGTTGGGAGGGGGGCAGCAGAAGGGCTGGAATGGGCCTCCCTGGAGGGGCTGGGCAAGTGGGTGCAGGGAGCTGAGAGCTGGAGGGGTGCAGGGTTCAGGCTCAGAAGGAGCCTCAGGCCCAGGACAACCATGGGTGCCAAGAAGGAGACCCAGAGGCAGCGAGAACACTGGACCAGAAGTCACGGGCTGTGCCTGGGCCCAGATACTGAATGAGCCCTTAACTCAGGTTGGTGGAAGTGAAGGAGCAGAGCAGGAGGCAGCAGGAAAGACACAGCAGGAGAGGTCTGGCTGAGTCCAGAGGCTGAGGCTGAGGCTTAGGAGGGAGAGCAGACAGAATCATCTCTTGGCGGCCGAGGGTGCCCAGATAAGGGTTGGGGAGGCTGTGTGTTCTTCCTCCCCGCCTGGGTAGGTAGGTGAGTGCAAGTGTGGAGGTGGGGTCTGAGGTGGATCCTGGTCTAAGGGTGGGCAGAGTCAGGAGACAGACAGGGAAGATGGGGAGCAGAGAATGAGTCCCTCCAATGGGGTGACAGGACCCTCAGGGAATGTCAGGGCCAGGCCTTAAGATCTGCCAGTAGCTCAGAGCCTTGGTCCTGTCATGGGACTCTGCTTAAGCACAGGTCTCAGCCACCCCACGACCTGACGTTTCTGTTTCTGTGAGCAGAAGAGGGCCCTACCTTCCTTCCTCTGAGGTGGGTGCTGTGCTTCTCTGCGGGCCTCCCTCCCCCAGCCTCTGACCACCCCCCACCCCCTCTGCAGCAGTCTCAGAGTCCCCACCCCGGGCCCTGTGATGGGACAGCTTGCATCTAAGGTGGAGGGAAGGGAAGCTGGTCTCTTGTCCCCAGCATTGATCTTCTCCAAAACTGGGCACCAATCTGGCTGCTAGGGAAGCGATGGGTCCCTGCCACCTGCTGCTGTAGAGGGGCCTCCGGGTGACACAAAATGATCTGCAGATGGTCCATTTCACCTCACCTACCCCAGCCCATCCTTGGGTTCAACTGAATTAAGTGCTTTCTAACACCAGGCTTTAAAATAAAATGCTTAGCTGTCTAGTTATTCAAATAGTTTGTGAATGGGACAAACTGGGACAATTGCCACATCTTACGCCAGGCCTATGCTGCTGACTTCTCATCATGGGAGCAGCGCTCCAAGTCAAGTCCTGCCTCAGAGCATCTTCTGAACAGGCCACCATCCCTGCCATGACCGCACCCACTTATAGCCTTCAGGACGCTCCCTTCCCCCAGCTTCTGGCCACCAGAGTGGGGTGAGCTCACCACCAGCCCCTCTCCTCCAAGGGGGCACCACACCAGAAACAAGAGGCCTTCAGTTTTTATTTTATTCAATTCAAAGAATATTTTTGATTAACTTAGACAGACACAAGATTTGACAATACTGGAAACAAGAACATTTCTCTGACCAAATTGCACTGACTGGTGCAGAGTTCATCACACACAGAAAAGGAAAAGTTGTCTTACTCAAGTCAATGATCGTGTATAATCTCCACTGCCTGAAAAACAGACTGCAAATAAAGTGCATACAGAGCAGCAGGGGCCAGTCGGGAGATGAAGAGGTGGGAGAGCAGAAGCAGCAAACTACTCAAGATCAAAATGGTAAGAAAAGCAGTGGCAGGAGCACGTGCTGAGGACGTGTCCCCGCCCCTCCCACGGCCAATATGTTTGGGGGCAGACAGCCCCAGCCAGAGCCCCATGGGGAGAGAGGATTCTCTGCAGGTGATGAAGGGTCTCTGCTTGAGGCCCCTGAATCTCCAACATACTTTCTCCACTTTGGGAAGCAGCCTCCCAGGGCCCAGGCAGCTCCAACAGAGCCACAAGCACGAGAAGGACAGGGAGCCCGTCCTGCTCTGCACACCCACCAAACAGCTCAGCACCCTCTGCAGCGCACAGTCACTCGTGTGTGCACAAGTAATCACACACTTGTGCACAGACACACTGATTCACAAATGCACACTGACACATGTGTATTCACACACACACTCATATCCACACATTCACACACACACATCTGTGCATTCATGCATCTGCACTCATACCCACATACTCATTCACGCATACCCCACACACTCACACACTCAAGCCCTCATGCATGTGCATACATACTCGCACATACATCCCCACACACATCCCACACTCACATATGCACTCAACATGCGCACTCACACACACATTCACACACAGGCATGCACATATTAAGTAAAGACCCTCCCTAGTGCCCTCCCCAAGTCCTCTCAGGCTGACCAAGGAAGAGGCTGCGGCTGTTCCACTCACCCAGAGGGTGAGACCCGAACTTGAAAAGGGCACATTTGTGCATCAGCCCCAAGGAGGCCCCTGGTCCTCTGCTCCTCTCCACCCCTGCAGCCCAATGTCACAGTCTCTCAGAACTCCAGGGATGTAGTCCAAAGGTTGGCAGTCTCCCAGAAATGGTCCTGGAGGAACACAGTTGGGGTGGAGGAGGGGGCACCAGGACCAGGGGTTTCCAGGCAACTTGGCACAAGGGAGGAAGCCATCAGCGCCCTTCTGTCTGTGGGAATCTGCGTGGGGCATGTGGTAGCCCGGGTGCAGCCTCAGGCCCCGGGGTGAGGCAGGCAGAGATCTTCAGCCGGGACCTGGGTGGCTGAGAAGGGCACATGGTGTGAGGCTCAGCCCCTCTGTCCCAGGGGCATCCAGGCTGCTGTGGTTCTTAGTCCCTGGAACTGAGGACCAGGACCGTGAGCAATCAGTGAGGGAGCAGATGTGGATCTGGGATGGGAGGTGAGAACCAGGGCCTCTCCCGGCCCCCTCAGTGCCGCTCCTGGTGCACCAGTCAGCAGCACAGCCAGGGCCGCTGCAGGCCCATCCAGAGCAGATGCTCCTGTGTGATCCTAGCAGGAGGGGCAGCCTGGAGACAGAGACAGGGGGTCATGCGTGGGTCTCAGCTCCACCCCACCCACATGTATCCCTTCCCTCCTATCACACTCCGTCCCAGGAGCCAGCCAACACCCCCACCCAAAGTAAGAGGCCTGGGCCACTCAACACCAAGGAACCCTTGGTTAAGCCTTGGGTGGGGCTTGGATTGGGATGGGGAGGCCTGACTTTGTGTGAGGACCTTGCTCCCCAGAGGGTTCTGGGACTCATCTCTCCTGTGACCATCTCAGCTCAGACTGTCCCCCAGTTCTTCCCTGTGACTTGACTCCACCTTCCCTGCCATGGGCCTTTGTCTCTCCAGATCTCTTGGGAGCCTGTGCTCCCTTCCCCCATCCCACTGTGCCAGGTCTCCCAGAGACTGGGGGGCAGGTGGGGAACGCAGGCCCGGAGGCAGGTTCAGCTCCCCCACTTCTGATCTATGAGACAAGGGCAAATGTCTCCCTTCCCAGAGCCTGGCAGGCAGGGAGAACAGAGCTCCGCCAGAGTGTCTCTAGCTCTGTACTTCCTTCCCCATGCCAGAACCGGACCACGAGGTCACTCCACCCCTCGGACTCTCTGCCTGGAAAGCCCTTCCTCTCCTCGGGGGGTCAGGCCCTTCTCTTGGGTGCTCCCCAGGCAACTCTAGGGTCAAGGGTGCCCCAGGCAGGAATTTGACTCTCTTGACAAGACCACAGAAGGGGCGGTTCACCTTCTATAACACCAGTTCCTGCAAGAAAAACATGGGGACCTGAGAGTTGCCTCCTCACCCAGAGATGTCCCTGCCCTGTCTCCCCAACTGTTGTCTACCCTACAAGCCTCTTCTCCATCTGCTCTCCCACCCCGGCCTGACAACTGCCCTCCACTCAAGGAGACCCCCACTCTCCCAAATCCTTTGGGACACAGGGGCTGCTGGAGGCTGTCCAGGACTGGAGCAGCACATTCTGTGGCACCAGGAGGGCACTGGTAGGAGGTGGAGGGAGTGTGGCTGAGACGGGGCAGGGCTGGGAGGAACACGTCTTTCCCGCTCTTCCCTGTCCCCTGATGCAAAGCTTTGGAGGGGCAGGGGAGCAACAGAGACAGCAGGAGCAGGCAGAGAGCAGTCCCAGAGACCTGCCAGGAGGCGGTTTTGTGAAGGGCTGACAAAGAGACAGACCTGGGCTTGGGCCAAGAACACAACCATCCATCCAGGCTGCCTCTCGAGGAGTGAAAGACAAGGGGGCCAGCATCCGCTCTCTTCTAGGGCTTTCTCCGGGCCTCTTCAGGGCCATTTCCCTCTATTCCCCCGTGTTCAGGTGACACTACCGGGGCCATGGGCCAAGGTGATGGACTGACCCTCGGAGATGCCCAGGAAGCCGCCTCTCATCCCCAACTTGGAAATATGACAAAGGAGTCCAGAGGGCCTGCGTGCACCCTGCCTTGCTTGCTCTCAGCTCGGCAGCTTTCCAAGCTGGCTTCCATGGGTCCCTTCCTCCCCCAAGCCGCCCAGGGGCTGGATATCTAGATGCCATGGCAACCGCCTCCCTCCAGCCTGCAAGTACAACCTCTGGCCTCCTACCTTTTCGGTCAGGGTCAGTCATTCATGTTCCTACAGAAGAATTTCTTCCTTCTGCTCCCCTCTTCAGCCAAAGTGAGGCAACAGGTCGGCTGCATTCAGATAATTTTCTCGAGTTCGACGGAAAGGGCCCTTTTAGCTGGCTGGAGCCGGGACTCAGTGGCTGCGTCCTCCGCGGTGGTCTAGGGCTTCGAGGCCTGGGCCGCCTCGTCCCCTGGAGTGTCCCGGCGGCCCCCGGCCCCGTGATCCTTCATGCCGATGCTCCTGCCATCGCGGCCGGGCGGAGGTGGTAGTGGGCGTTCACTCGATCCTCACCTGCAGGCGCACGTTGAGCATCACCGAGGCCACGATGTAGAAATAGGGGAAGTTCATGCGCAGACGCCAGGCCAGGTCGAAGAAGGTGATCAACGTGCGTGTGAGCCCCTTGCAGAAGGCGCCGTAGGAGCCGCGGATCGCGGCTGAGCGCGCCAGCCGCACTGCCACGCCCGACAGAGCCGCTGCTGCCGCCGCCGCAGACAGAGCCCCCGACGCCGCCATGGGCCCGGGCCGGCACGGGCCCCGCGGACCGACCGCAGCACGAGCTGGCGGACAGGTGGACTCGAAGCCTGGAGCTCCTGGCAGAGAGCAGTCGCGTCCCACCCCGCCCCTCCCCACCGCGCCCTACCTTCGGTCTCCCCTAGGGGAGTGGTCTTCCACTGCAGCCTCTGCCACATCCAAGGCCACGCCTGAGCTGTCCAGCGACAGCTCCGCCCCCTGCCTGCACGCACATTGGCGACAGCCAGCACAGTTCCACCCCTAACGTGGCCCCGCCCCTTACCGTGTACCACAGAGCTGCTGCCAGCGACTCTGCCCCACCTCCGGTGCCCGGCCCTCCGACAAGCCCCGCCTCCTCCTGGACTCCCAAAAAGAGAGCCGGAGGACCTGAATGGTTTGGAAGGCGCTGCCCTCCAGGTATCCTTTTGCAGAATGCGTTATTCTGCAAGGAAAGCCCACCCGGAGCGCTCTGCCCCTTTACACCATCTCCTTCCCTGACTCCGCAGAAAACCAGGGCCATCAACCTACTGTGTGTTTACACTTGTGTGTGTGTGTGTGTGTGTGTGTGTGTGTGTGTGTGTGTGTGTGTTGGTCGCTCATTCATGCCCGACTCTTTGCGACCCCATTGAGTATATAGCCCGCCAGGGTCCTCTGTCCAAGGAATTCTCCAGGCAAGAATACTGGAGTGGGTTGCCATTTCCTTCTCCAATGCATGAAAGTGAAAAGTGAAAGTGAAGTCATTCAGTTGTGTCTGACTCTTCGTGACCCCATGAACTGCAGCCTACCAGGCTCCTCCATCCATGGGATTTTCCAGGCAAGAGTACTGGAGTGGGGTGCCATCGCCTTCTCCTTTTTCAGATGACTTCAGATAAAAATAATCAGTATAACTGAAGTGGCATATTTTGAGCTGGCACGTACTAAACTTCTTCATACCTCATAGTGATTTCTAAACACTTGTCTTAATCCTTTGTTTGCCCTGGGCACTGCACAGAAATCACTCAGGTTTTCATTTGCCCTCGTACATGGCATTTCTTACTGGTGTGTTTAAAAGCCCCTTTGTAGCTTCATTTCATCTTTATTCTAAACCAAGTCCAACCCAAACTTGACCATGTTTTCAAGACTATTTAAAGAAGTGGAAAAATCCTCATATCTCTTTTTAGTCATAACTTTTAAAACCTGTCTGCAAGAGGCACAGTCACCATGATTCCATCCCAGTTTCACAAGGAGGGCTGATCTGAGTATTAAGTCTTTCTCAAAATGCCTGTTCAGCACACTTGAACATCTCTATGGCATCCATGTGACTTCATAAGAAACTCAACAGATTTATATACGCTGATTAGACAGTTGTCCTACCTACATGGTCAAGGGAAAAAGGCAAACTTGAAGCATCAAGGACACCGAAAGAAGTGGTATGGACCAGGATTAATCTGTGGTTCAGTTTACCACCCATAAACGTATACCCAAATTCTATATTTGTGAATACATCCTTCAGAAGTGAAGGAGAGAGATTTCCCTGGTAGTCCAGTGGTTAAGAATCTGCCTTTAAATGCAGGGAAAGTAGGTTCGATCCTTGGTCAGGGAACTAAGATCCCACATGCCTCAGAACAATGAGCCCATGTGCCATAACTAGAGAGACGGTGTCCTGCAAAAGATCCCACATGATGCAACAAAGATCCTATGTGCCGCAACTAAGACCCAACACAGCCAAATACATAATTAAATAAAGTTAAAAGCAATGTTACTATAAGTTTAGAGAGTTGTTTCTGTAAACATTAGTAAAATATTTATTGGCAAAAGACCTTTTGTAGCTTTAAAACATCATTTTACTACAGACTGCACTTCACTTACACTGAGGAGTTAATGTCACCAATATCACAGAAACTCCAAGTTATCGGGTGATTTTACTTGCAAGTTATTTCCATAGCCTGAGCCTTAAGGGCAGGTCACAAAATCAGGATGAGGAGGGGTTAAGGACTGAACCATGTTATCTTCTGAGAAACATCCCTCTATTTACAGCCAGCTGTGTAACATTAACACTGTCAGGAGTAGGGATGAAGTCTGTTGAGTAAGGGACAAGTGGGAAAGTAAAATATTCTGATTTGGTCTGACTCACCTTGGTTATGAAATGGATCCTCTGTATAGGTCATCTGGAATTGCCCAGAACGTTACCTTTCCTTCATTCAATTATTCTTAATGCCAGGAATTGTTCTAGGTGCTAGAAACATAGCAGAGAACCATGCCAAGGGAATCCTTGCTCTCAAGAAATTGACATTCTTTTTTATGGTGGCAAGTGTAGTCATTGGAGATGTTGATTTTTCTGTAGCAGTTTCTCAGTGACCAATCAATAGCTTCCTGGGAGCTGAGAGGCAGGTACCGTGGTGGTGGCAAACGACAGCTTCCAGATCCTGAGATGAAAGTTCCAATGAACAAATCCAGCTAATTCCCCTCCCCACCTTCCTGACTGGCACAGCAGGCAGCTTCCAAGATGGGCAGGTTTGGAGATGTGACTCTGAGAGCTGCTCCTGAAGGACCAGTCAAGAGTCACATCTCCAGGCCTCCTAGCAATTTTCCCTGGAAGCCTATGCAATCACAACAAATACAATGTAAATATACAGTGTACAACCCAAGGAGCTTCATGTGACAGCCCTGAAACTAACCCTATTTTCTGGAAACTCAGCATTTTATGGAATCCTGAACATTAAAAAGTGCAAGAATGAAATTTAAAAAGAAGCCAATATTTGAGTTAAGGGAGACTGGCAGTACATTTGTAAATAAATCAGTAAATAAGATTTTGAAGCTAGTGACCAGGGACACAAAGAGAATAGAGCAGTATTTGAATATGTGATAAGACGTTTCATGGTAGAAGGAGGAGAGAACACTTTTATAGAATCTTGTAGGAAAAAGAACTCTAAGATTACATTTGAGCTGAAATCCAAGGGGTTGTGGGAAAGAAATAGCCATGGAAAAGCTAGAGGAAGAGCATTCCAGGCTGAGGAAACAGCGATTGCAAAGGCATTGAGGTTGATTCTCCCTAATGAGGTCTTTGCTTAAGCTCTTTTTGGTGGTAACATATATTTTTCTGCAAAAAATGATGCAAGGCAGTAAGACAGGGGGATACATATGATGAAATAGTATGCTGTAGTTGAAAGTATGGCACTCCAGTACTCTTCCCTGGAAAATCCCATGGACAGAGGAGCCTGGTAGGCTGCAGTCCATGGGGTCGTGAAGAGTCGGACACGACTGAGCGACTTCACTTTCACTTTTCACTTTCATGCATTGGAGAAGGAAATGGCAACCCACTCCAGTGTTCCTGCCTAGAGAATCCCAGGGACAGGGCAGCCTGATGGGCTGCCGTCTATGGGGTCGCACAGAGTCGGACACGACTGAAGCGACTTAGCAGCAGCAGCAGCAGTAGTTAGAAGTGAGAGACTAGATGTACACACAGCAACATAGGAAGATCTTGACCAGTGCAAATGAAAAAAAGTAAGAAACAGGATGAGACCTATAATAGAGCACCATTCTGGTAAAAATAAAAATACCTACACGGGACGTTGAAAGTCAGGTTCTTCACTGTCGGAAAAAGAAGTTGCAAGCCAGCAAGAAGGCAAGAATAAACCCTGAGGTCCTGGACCACACTTTCAGTAGAAGGCTAAGTAACATGCCATTTTATGAATTATTCATAGTTTATGTATCTATGCAGCTCTTCTCCCTAGAGTTAATGGATGCTGCTATGTGCCAGGCACTGTTTTAGGAGCTTATTGATGGACATACGGGTTATTTCTAGTGTTTGCTAGTACAAACGGTACTGATGTGAACATGCTTCTACTTGTGTGCTGATGCATATATGAGTTTCTCTATGGTACACATTGAGGAGTGATATCCAGAGTCAAAATATATGTGCATCTCAACACTTAACAGCTAATTCCAATTTGTTTTCCAAAATGTCTACACTATTGATATGCCTTTCACCAGTGGATGAGAATTGTACCAGCACATTCTTTCCGGTTCTTGATATAACCAAATTAAAATCTATGCCAATCTGAGACATGTGAATTGGCTTGTCATTGTCTGTTTAATCTACATTTCTCCATTTACTGATGAAGCTGAGTGTGTTGTCAACGTCTATTGACAATTTGGTTTCCTCCTTTAACAACTGTTTCTTTCATATGTTCTATCCAGTTTTCTATTGGATTGTTTGGTAGAAATTGATTTTTACATTGACTTTACATCTAGCACCCTTGCTAAAATTTCCTATTAGTTCCAGAAATTAATATCTGATTCTTTGTATTTCTAAGTAGAAAATGCTATCGTCTGTAAAGTATATTTAAAAAAAAAAAAGAATGATTGTTTTGTATCTTCCTTTCCAACCCTAAAACTGATTTTTGTTGCATTATAAACCTTGTTAAAACCTTTAGTCTCAGGAGTTTCCCTTGTCTTTATCTTGATCTTAAAGATTATGCTTTTAAAGTTTTACCCTGGATAGTTCTTACTCCAAATATCTACCTCCCTAACTCCCTAACTTCCTTCAAGCCCTTGCTCAATTATTATTTCCTAATGAAGCTTACCCTGACTACCCTATTCTAAAATACTAGTCACCAATCCTCCCCAGCACTCCAGAACTTCATTGTCTTGATATATTTTTTTTCCATGGCACTTGTTACTTTCCAACATATCACATGTTTTACTTTTTTTTTTTTTGCTTTTATCATCTACCCTTCCCCCACCACGAGAAGGTTAGTTCTAAGGACCAAAGTTCATGTCTCTTTGTTCACTGATTTATTCTAAGTGCTCAGAAGAGTTGTCTGGTTCATAGCATTCAATAAATATTAATTAAATGACTATACAGATGGAAAGTATTTGGCAGAGTGATTGGATGGTATAGTGATGTAAGCACTTAATAAATAGTAATAGTGATTAAGAAATAAGTCCATGATAAATTACTATTGGGATCCATAAAGGGAGTCAGAATATAAAAGGCAGGTATCAGCCAAATGTTGCATGCCCATAGGACCACACACACTTCACTCAAGCAAGCCATTACTTCTGGGTTTTGTTTGCATTTGGTCCCATTCTCATGCCCATAACCACTTGCAGGCAAGGTTCTAATCACAGTCTCTCTGAGAGACATTGCTGTAGGATGTGGAGGCCAGAAGGAATGCATTCTTTCTCCAGTATTGGTGGTGGAAGGCTAGTTGCAGGCTTAAGGGTGGAGGTTCCTGCAGCTTTCCTGAATTGCACCCTTACCCGTCAGTCTCCAGCACTGGAGTATCAGGGAAGCTCTGTGGGTTCGGCACAGTTTCTTGCACTGTACTAATTTCTTTGTGGTATCCGTAGTCCTTGACCTTTGCTCCTCCAGACTTTAAATAGATTAGTCAACATCTAATTCCAGCATTAGGTTTTTTTTCCTTCTTGAAATGCCTGTAATGTTTTCTTTTAAACTGACTGGTTGCGACTGATTCAGGGAGCAAGGCAGACAAGGTCCAGCCTTCATTGAACTTTTTTTTTTTAATAAATTTATTTATTTTAATTGGAGGTTAGTTACTTTACAATATTGTATTGGTTTTCCCATACATCACCATGTATCTGCCACAGGTATACACGTGTTCCCCATCCTGAACCCCCCTCCCTCCCCATACCATCCCTCTGGGTCGTCCCAGTGCACCAGTCCCAAGCATCCAGTTTCATGCGTTGAACCTGAAATTCTAATAAGAGGGATATGGCCAAGGGAGTAGGCAGTTACCACATAGCATGATAGGTCCACTGGTCAGTTCATCAGTCAGTCTGTAAAAATTGATGAGGGCTTACGCCAGAGCCAAGCACTATGCTAAGAAAAATGGAGAAATGAGACTCAGTGTCTGGAGGAAAGGGAGACAGCAAACAAACAATCAAGAATCAATAAACAATTCAAGGCAGTGTATGTTCACAGGAGATTTTCAGAATGCTGGTGTCTCTGAGCACCTGTGGTATGTCTGGGCACCTTGACACCTGACCCAGTATAAGGGATCCAAGATGAAGTTGCCAAGCCAAAGGCCCACTGGGGTGTTGGCCTTATTGTGAGAGCAACTAAAGAGTATTAAGTGAGAATCAGTTTAGAAATTGCAGAGTGTAAGGACAAAGATATCATATCAATAATCTAACCTTCTACCATAAGACACTAGAAAAAAAAGAGTGATCTAAACCCAAAGCAAGCAGAAGGAAAAAATCAAAGATCAGAGCAGAAATAAATGAAGTTGACAATAGAGAAGAAAGGGAGAATATAAATGAAATCAAAAGTTTGTTCTTTGAAATGATCAGGAAATTAATATACCTTTAGTTAGACCCACCAAAGAAAGAGGAGACTCAAATTGCTAAAATCAGGAAAGAGAAGACATCCCTATATATAAAAAGGACTATACGAGAATGATATGAACAACTGTATGCCAAAAAAATTAGATGACCTAGAAAGACAAAAATGATCAAAACTAACCAAAGAAGAAATAGACATTTAATTGTATAAATAGGTCAGTACTATAGTATATGAGGGCTTCCCTTGTGGCTCAGCTGGTAAAGAATCTGCCCACAATGCAGGAAACCTGGGTTCAATCCCTGGGTTGGAAAGATGCCCTGGAGAAGAGAAAGGCTACCCACTTCAGTACTCTGGGCTGGAGAATTCCATGGACTGTATAGTCCATGGGGTCGCAAAGTGGGAGATGTGTATAAGAGACAGTCCCTATATATAAAAAGGACTATACGAGAATGATATGAACAACTGTATGCCAAAAAAATTAGATGACCTAGAAAGACAAAAATGATCAAAACTAACCAAAGAAGAAATAGACATTTAATTGTATAAATAGGTCAGTACTATAGTATATGAGGGCTTCCCTTGTGGCTCAGCTGGTAAAGAATCTGCCCACAATGCAGGAAACCTGGGTTCAATCCCTGGGTTGGAAAGATGCCCTGGAGAAGAGAAAGGCTACCCACTTCAGTACTCTGGGCTGGAGAATTCCATGGACTGTATAGTCCATGGGGTCGCAAAGAGTTGCACACGACTGGGCGACTTTCAACAGTATGTGAATTACATCTCAATAAGGGGCTTCCCTAGTGGCTCAGACAGTAAAGAATCTGCCTGTAGTGCAGAAGACCCGGGTTTGATCCTTGGGTGGGGAAGATCCCCTGGAGAAGAGAATGGCAACCCACTCCAGTATTCATGCCTGGGAAATCCCATAGACAAAGAGCCTGGCAGGCTATGGGCCATGGGGTCACAAAGAGTCAGACACAACTCAGTGACTAACAGTAACAGTATATCTCAATAATGCTGTTATAAAAATTAATTAATTTTGGGGATTAAAAATAATCCCCAAAACCCTTATAAGAAAGAAACAGAAAAACTGAATAAATCTATAACAAGAGATTGAATTAGTAAGTAAAGCACTTCACACACACACACACATATCCAGGTCTAGACTGATTCACTGTTGAAGTCTACCAATCATTTTACAAAGAATGAGTAGCAATCCTCAAACTCTTCCAAAAAAAAAAAAAAAAAAAACAAAACAGAATAGGAGAGAATACTTCCAAACTCATTCTAACTGATACAAAAACTAGATGGAAACAACACAAGAAAAAATAAATAAGTACAGACGAATGTCCTTCATGAATTCAAAGGCAAAAATCCTCAAATCAATACAATAACATATAAAAGAACTGTCTGCAATGACTGTATTAGTTTTCTAGGACTCCATAACAGAGTATCACAGACTGGGTGGCTTAAACAAAAGAAATTCATTTTCTCACAATTCTAGAGGCTAAGAAGTCCAAGAACAAGATGTCTGCAAGGTTGATTTTTTCCTAAGGCCTCTTTCCTTGGCTTATAGATGGTTATTTTATTTCCTCGCCTTCCCTCTATCTGAATCTGTGTCAAATTTTCCTTTTACAAGGGTTGATAAGCGGAATTTGATATTGAACTGGTATTGAATCAGTGTCATCCTAATGACCTCCTTTTAACAATTACACCTTTACAAACCCTATCTCCAAATTCAGTCACATTCTAAGGTCTGAGGACTTTAGCATATATATTTTAGGGGATAGAATTCAGTCCATAGCAATGATCAAGTGGGATTTATCCCAGGAACATAAACTTGAAAATCAGTGTTGTACAGCATGCTAATAGGATAAAGGTCAAAATCACATGATCATATCAATTAAAAAAGCATTTGACATAATCCCACAACCTTTTATGGTCAAGTCTCTCAAAAAACTGAGAATAGAGTGGAAATACCTCAACTTGATAAATGGGAAGGGAACTGCTGGGCAGCCACTAGATGCCATGTATATTAAGTTGCCCACTGTCCAGGGAAGGTTGCACATGGATATAGTGTGCACTGTTCCAGACTCCAGAGTCTGGGGCTATTTCTGAGGCTTGTCAGGTGCAGCCTGTAAGAGTTTTAAAGATATTGAGCAAAGTAACAGGTTTTATAGGTTCTTGTCCTTCCCAAACCAATAGAAACTAACTAGAGGCCAGACAAGAAATTTAGGCAAGACTTTATTGGGGCCTCCTGCTGCAGTAGCAGGGAGCAAGAACAAACAAGGTCACTTGCTTGCTCACTCCTCGACGTGGGGCAAGCTTGTTCCTTATATAGGGTGAGGATAGAGGCGTGTCCAGGAGTCTGGCTGGAGGGGTGCCTTAGTTTTGCCTTCTCCTTGATGTTGTTTTGTTCAGGGAGCATGCTCAGTACCCTGCTTTTGCTCACGGCTCTTCAAAGTGGC
>SJYC01123414.1:0-18356 GCA_006408675.1 Madoqua kirkii
TGATAGTTTCAAGTGGACAGCAAAGGGACTCAGCCAAAAAAGTTAAAAATTTAAGATTAGGTTTTTACCTATTTTTTAATTTTATAGATTGCATTTGAAGATGGTTATAGGCATCATTTCCAGGGTCAAATTTGTGACATGCTTAACACTAATTGGTAAGAGGATTTAATTACTTCTCTATTGTCCTTCACTCCAAGTGGAAGCTCTTTAATACTTGAGGTGTACTTTTGGAGTTGAAAATTATGTACAGCAAGGGACAGATGTGTTATATTTTTAAAAGTTCATCCTGTCATTTGTTGCATTCTCATTTATTAGATGTAATCACTAGTATTTATGTAATTTTTCTATTGCTATAGGCATTGAATTTCTAATCTAACTGAAAAATATTATTAATACAAGTATACAGGGATAATTTTTTTTAATTCTTCAAAAGCTTTAAAATAAGGTTTGGAAGTAGCCTTGTACCTTTCTGTTGGTTCACAAACTGGCCCTGTATGTGGAAAACAAGGAGAGACCTAGAAAGAGGCAGGCCACTCTAGATGGGTAGGGGCCAAGTTTAATAAGCAAGGGAGTTTAATGTATGAACCTTATTTTGAGTGCACAAGTAGATCTATACCCTCCCCTGCCAGAATTTCAACACTTCATACAGAGTCCTTGACAGAGTTCAGTCACAAAAACCACCCAAATGGTCTCAGTGATACCTTACTCTGTCAAGGCTGTGTCCTTGAAATGTGGGAACGGTAGGTGGAATGTACATTCCAAGGACCATGGAAGAGATGAGGAGCCTCCAAGTGCCCAGGTCCAGTTTGTGGGTCAACTGTGATTACATCTTCTCAGTAACCTCCTCCAACACATTCCAAGCAAGCGTGTATGTGTGTGTCCATTAATTGTCAGGTATAACATTTTGTTATTTCATGCCTAAAGCAATGATTTGTTGGTTTGTTGATGCTATTTCAATTTATTAATTCAGCTCAAGATAGAGTGCTAGATATTGGTAAGACCAAGATAACTAAGACTTTACTAAACCCCACCTGCAAAGAGTTGATAGTTCAATTGGGAGAGACTGACATTAAAAGAATGTTTTTTTTTACAAAAAAAAAAAATTACTGAGTAGAGGAGACAGAATGATTGACTGCTATGGAGAGAACTGGGAAAGCTGCCTGGGTGAGGTGCTTTCCCAGCTGGTCTCTGTACCCCTGTAACCCCTTACCAGGCTGGATTTTGGAAGATGAATATAAGTAAAAATATTGCACCTAAGTCCAAAGAGAAGTCCTCAAAAATGATTGTCTAGTGGCAGCTAAGATCTTAAGACCCATTTAGTCAGAAATACCTAATGCTAAGACAAGAGGCCCCTTGGATTGCTAAACTCTAAAGGGACCAATCTCTTAGCAGTAGTAGCAGCAGGGTGAAAGAGAGAGCAGATGAAAAAGAAGACTTGAGCACCTAACCAGTCATATTTAGAAATGTCAGAGTAGCTGTTTTTAATCTAATTATAAAACCCAATGAAAATGGTAAAAACGTGTTACAGTTTAAAGCATAATAGGAATCTGCTGCTGCTGCTGCTAAGTCGCTTCAGTTGTGTCCGACTCCTAGTGACCGCATGGGCTGCAGCCCACCAGGCTCCTCCATCCATGGGAGTTTCCAGGCAAGAGTACTGAAGTGAGGTGCCATTGCTTTCTCCAATAGGAATCTAAAAGAAGGAAAAACTGTGTTGATTTTTTTGGTTTTGTTCCACATCATGCTGAGTCCATGTATATTCTTTGCTTGTTTCTGTTCATTCAGCAGATACTTGAGTAACTCACTCTGTTCCCAGTACAGTTTTCATAATACTTATATTCTAATGAGGTATAAAGAGGTAGAACTCAGACAGTATGCAAGTAAACCTCCCCCAGCCCCCTTCCCAAAAGAGATAGAGATTGTTTTCTGCTCTCCAGGACTTGAGGAAGGCATTGTGATAGTAAAACTGGGAGTAGAGTGAGGTGAGCTTTACTACAGACAGCAGGTTCCCGAAGGCCTCTCTGAGGAGGTGATACATGAGCTGAGACCCAAGGGAGACTAAGGAACCACCTGGGAAAAATATTTCACAGGGAAGAAATGTGAGAAAAGTCCTGATGGGGAAAAATGCTGGCATTGCCTTGGAAAAGAAGGAGGGGCAGGATGGCTGCAGCATCGTGAGTAGGCATCATATATCTGTGTCAGCAGCTCAAGTTCATCATTTTTTTTAGGTTTTTTTTTCAGAATATCTTTGGGTTTTTACAAATCTAAGTGCCTAAACATTACCCTCATGCCTCTCCCCAGTCAACCCCTCGCCCCCATTTCCAAGGCAAAATGCAGTTTTGAGTTTTTTTCCCCACCATATATTTAATTTGCTGGTCTAGAATTTTACAGATATAATGAAATCAGACATATATACTTGTTTGTTTAATACTTTTTTACTCAGAAGGGTATTTTTAGATTCATCTATGTTGTTGCATGTGTCTAGCTCATTCTGTATATCACAGTTTCTCCATTTTCCTATTGAAGGTCATGTCAGCTTTTGGCTATTACAAATAAAGCTGCTAAAAAAACATTCTTATACAAGTCTTTTTTGTGAACATACGATTTTCTTTGTCTGGGCTAGATTCTTAGGACTAAGTTTGAAACTGCTGAATCATAGTTTCAGGATAATGATAAATCTAGGGAGCTATGGGTTAAAAAATTAAGCATAGTTTTACTGAAAAAGTAGTTTCAATAAAGAACTTAAAGAGAAGAGTAAAGAGGTGAGCTACACAGGGATTTATAGATCATATTAAGGATTTGGCCTTTTGGGGAGGGATGAACTTTGAACAATGATGTGATATGAAGTGAGTTATGTTTTAAGGTGTTCGCTCTGGCTGTCCTGCTGAGAACAGGTTACATGGGACAGGGATGGAATTGGGAACACAAGTTAGGAATCTATTGCAATAGTCCTGGTGAGAAATGATGGAAACTTGGCTAAGACTGGTAGAAAGGAAGGCTGTAAGGATTGCTTTGATTTTAGAAATATTTTGAAGTTAGAAATCAAAGTATTGGCTGATGGACTGGACATTTGGTGTAAAGGAAAGTGGAGTCAGGAGTTACTCCTAAATGTTTTGCTGGAACAATGGTAAGGGTAGAGTTTCCATTTTTGAGATATGGAAAGACCAAGGAGCAAAGCTGAGTGCACGAGAACACTAGGAAGAGCTCAGCTTTAGACATAATAATTTCAGTAAACATTTGGATATATGAATCTGAAATTGGTTAGAGCTCCAGTTACTGGAATTATCAGCCTATGGATAGTATAGAAAGCCACACGAAGGAAATGTGAAGAGAAAGAAGACAAGAGGTCCTTCGTGTGGTCTTCGGTCCTTCTAAAATTTGTTGTGATGGAACCAAGGAGAACAAAGAAAGGGCTATGATGGAACTAGAAAATGCTGGATCATAGGGTACAGAAATGTTTAACTTTAATAGATATTGCCAGCTTTCTGACAGAGAAGGCAATGGCACCCCACTCCAGTACTCTTGCCTGGAAAATGCTATGGGCGGAGGAGCCTGGTGGGCTGCAGTCCATGGGGTCGCTAAGAGTCGGACACGACTGAGCGACTTCACTTTCACTTTTCACTTTCATGCATTGGAGAAGGAAATGGCAACCCACTCCAGTGTTCTTGCCTGGAGAATCCCAGGGACGGGGGAGCCTGGTAGACTGCCGTCTATGGGGTCGCACAGAGTCGGACATGACTGAAGCAACTTAGCAGCAGCAGCAGCAGCAGCAGCCAGCTTTCTGAAGTGGTTGTATCAAGTTTCACTTTCAGTAGCTGCATTTGACAATTCTATTGGCTTTAAACGCTCCATGGTACATTTGGGCACTGTGACTCGCTTTTAACTTGTGTAAAATCTGTAAAGATTTGTTGACAGTTGAAAAATGTAAATTATATGAGTTCATCATTGGTCCAAAACACTTGAGAAAATTGTTTCTTCCTGTAGCAATATATTCCTCTGTTATCAGTTCAGCTCAATCAGTTGTGTCTGACTCTTTGTGGCCCCATGGACTGCAGCACGCCAGGCTTCCCTGTCTATCACCAACTCACAACTTGAAGTCAGAAGAGAGAATCAATGCCTAAAAGATTATAAACTTCCTTTCTGACGGGAAGACAGGTTACCTGTTTTTAAATGTTTAAATGTTTTTAAATGTTTAAAATGGAACTTCAATGTCATAGAATCTCCTTTAGGGTATTCCGGCATCAAAGTAACTTGTGAAATTTCACATGACAACATTGTGAGATAATTGCAACTTGATTTCTCTCCCTGGTGGGTTTTAGATTTTGAGCCTTATCAGGGTGACCGAGTAGAAGTTGTATTTTCCATCCAGCCAGACACGCAAAGCAGAAAGGCCCTCTCAGTGAAGCCTCTGAGACACAAGCACGTGCACAAGGTAATTCATCTGATGTTGCCCTTGTTTGTTTTGACTTAGCCTGTTCGTGGTGATAATTTGCTGCTTGGTATTCTATTGGTTGGCTTGGGAAACCTAAAAGAAAATACATTCTTTGCCAAAGGTCTATTTTTTATTGAAAAGGTGGTGCTTCTGAGAGGAAATAATTAAAGAATAATATAGAAGACACATATAGTTAAAATCTAAATTATATAGTTTATATGAGAGGTATTAAAATGTTGAGAGCAACATAACAGAAAACAAGTCATGTTCAGGGAATTGCTGGGGAAGAATGAATGGCATGACTGAAGGGACTAGATCTTACAGTAAACGATTGGTGTGGTTTGGGTCATGGAGACTAATAGAAATTCAGTTTGCAGGCTTTCCCTGTTGGCTCAGCTGGTAAAGAATCCGCCTGCAATGCGGGAGAGCTGGGTTCAGTCCCTGAGTTGGGATGATCCTCTGGAGGAGGGAAAGGCTACCCACTCCAGTACTCTGGCCTGGAGAATTCCATGGACTATATAGTCCATGGGGTTGCAAAGAGTTGGACACGACTAAGCAGCATTCACTTTCACTTTTCACAGATGAAGCTTGAAATGTGACAGAGGAAGTGGGGGAAATGATGTTCTATTTACCACCACATTCCTTCCTTACTCAATCCTTTTCACTCTCACTGCTGTAACTGTGGAGGTTAATGGACAGTACGTTATATTTAGAGCAGGATTTCTAATACTAGACTTGAATCCACAGAGATTCTGACTGAATTGATATGAGATGGGGTCTTGGCATGAGTAGTTTTACAAAGCGCTCCACTCTGGTGTCTCAAATGTGCCAGCCATGTTGTGAATCACTGATTTGGAGTGACCTACAGATTAAATCCAGGCTTCCCAGGTGACTCAGTGGTAAAGAATCCGCCTGCCAATGTAGGAGAAACTGATTCAGTCCCTGGGTCAGGAAGATTCCCCTGGAGAAGGAAATGGCAACCCACTCCAGTATTCTTGCCTGGAGAATCCTATGAACAGAGGAGCCTGGAGCGCTGCAGTCCATGGAGTTGCAAAGAGTCAGACAGGACTTAGCAACTAAACAACAGATTAAATCCTGAGTAAGGAGGTGCAGACCTTGTGAGAGTACATGAGTCTTTTACATAAACATTTGCATTATTTGTAATTACAGGTCTGCATTACTAGCCTGCAAGGAAGAAATGGGGTGCTGGATGATACTATCTTTTTCACCCTGGAATCTCTGAAACTTCCTGATGGCTACGTACCTCGAGTATCTGACATGGTCGATGCAGTCGTGGTGGAGAGTGTTCAGTCCTGCTATGTTTGGAGAGCAATTTCTATGACTCTAGTGAAAAAGGGGTAATAAAAAAGCAACGTTTTTATTCCCTGTGCATCTTTTCTTCTCTTGGCAATAAACGGCTTGGTTTAAATGTGTCCCGGAAAAAGAATAGCTTAGTAAACCTCAACAGTTAATTCAAAGACAGCCTTTAAAATCCTCTGTGGTCTAGCTAAATGGAATGCATCTTCTGAAGGGTGTTTAGCATTTTTAATTATTGATTAAAGGCATTTTTCATCTTCATCACTTATAATAACTTATCTTCATGATTTTCTATTTTTAGTGGATGTGTTTATTTTTAAAAACTAATCTACATTCTGTGATTTTTTTTTCACCTTTCAGAGTTTCCAATCCAAGAAATGTTTATTTAGAACTCATGTGCTTGTGGTCCAGCGGGACTACCATCTAGTGGTTAGTTCCCCACTTTATGGTTGGGTAAGTGTTAGTGTTAGTTGCTCAGTTGTGCCCGACTCTTTGCGACCCCATGGACTTCAGCCCTCTGTCCACAAGATTTTCTAGGAAAGGATACTGGAGTGGGTTGTCATTTCCTTCTCCAGGGGATCTTCCCAACCCAGGAATCGAACCTGGGTCTCCTACACTGCAGGCAGATTCTTTACCAACTGAGCTACAAGGGAAGCCCTATGGTTGGGTAGTTGGAGTCAATATTTTCTAGATTTTAGATAATCACCCATGGTCCACTTCAGAAATAGTGATTGACTCCTAGGTGCTAGGGTTATAACCTTGAACACAATGGCCAAAATTCTGTGCCCTGATGGAACTTGTGTTCTGTGAATGCCCACTTGGCTTCCTGACCTATGGAGTTTGCAGATAGAAAGGGGCCAGTGGGTGCTGCTGCGGCTCCAGGTCCCTAGGAAAGTGGTTATTCCAAAGCAGCACCACACATTGTGGGAATTCCAGAAAAGTCCACCACTGGACTTGAAAGATGCATGGGCCGTGGATTCTGCCAGCTCCCCACTGAATTCTCCTGTTTGGTTGACATAGAAGACTGTTCTTGGAGAGTGACAGTGGATTGTTGTAAATCTGGTTGTTGGTGATTTGATCCTAGTTGCCAGTTCACAAAGTTCCTCAATGGAGTGAGTGAATCATGTCAGCACTTGGCGTGCAGTGGTGGGAGTAGGGGAGAGAGCAGAATACTTTTCCTTCTTCCTTTTGGCAAACTCCAGAATCTGTCCGCTTTCACAGGGCTGGCCCAGCAGAGCTTTACTTTGGACGTTTTGCTTCAGGGCTGTATCAACTCTGAGGTCTTTGCCACCTCAAGGATACAGGGTCCTTGATCATCTAATCCTCGTCAGTGCAGCACCTGGTCTCCCTAACTGAATGACGTCATGGTGCTGGGACTGGGGAGCAGAAAGTATGAGTCTGGCTTGTATTAGAAACGGGATTTTAATAAGTTACATGTAAACACAAGGACCTGTCACCACACAGTTCTGAGACTCCAGTGTTGTGTGGTAGAGCTTCCCAACCTGAAGTGCTGATATGCAGATTCCCTTCAGCTCATTCAAGGGATACATGCAACAGGAAAAGAAATAAGACAATTATCTTGAGCTGCCAACTACAGTCTTTGGGCCAAATCTGAACTGTGCCTTTTTTATTTTAATCAGTTTTATTGAGATCAAGGGCTTCCTTGGTAGCCCAGCTGGTAAAGAATCTGCCTGCAATGCAGGAGACCCCAGTTCAATTCCTGGGTCAGAAAGATGCTGTGGAGAAGGGAAAGGCTACCCATTCCAGTATTCTCGCCTGGAAAATTGCATGGACTGTATAGTTCATGGGGTTGCAAAGAGTTGGACATGACTGAGCGGCTTTCACTTTCACTGAGATAAAATTCACATAATACACGGTTCACCCAATTCAAGTGTACAATTCAGTGGTTTGTAGTATATGTGCAGTGGTATTCAACCATTGCCATAATCTTAATTTTAGGACATTTTTCAGTTCAGTTCAGTTCAGTTGCTCAGTCATGTCCAACTCTTTGCAACCCCATGAATTGTAGCATGCCAGGCCTCCCTGTTCATCACCATCTCCCAGAGTTCACTCAGACTCACGTTGAGTCCATGATGCCATCCAGCCATCTCATCCTCTGTCGTCCCCTTTTCCTCCTGCCCTTCCTACCCCCAATCCTTCCCAGCATCAGAGTCTTTTCTAATGAGTCAACTCTTCACATGAGGTGGCCAAAGTACTGGAGTTTCAGCTTTAGCATCATTCCTTCCAAAGAAATCCCAGGGCTGATCTCCTTCAGAATGGACTGGGTGGATCTCCTTGCAGTCCAAGGGACTCTTTACTCCCACTTAAAAACACTCCATATCAGAAATAAAAATCACATTGTATATTTCACCTTGTTTAGACACATTCACTCCATTTACTACATCTTAAAGTTAGCTCTGGACTTCCCTGGTAGTCCAGTGGTTAAGAATTCACCTGCCAATGCAGGGGATATAGGTTTGATGCCTGGTCCAGAAATATCCCATGTGCCACGAGACAACTAAGCCCATGCACCCCTGCTATCGAGCCTGTGCTCTAGATCCCATGTGCCACAACTGCTGAGGCCTGCGTGCCCTTGAGCCTGTGCTCCACAACAAGAGAAACCATTGCAATGAGAAGCCCATGTGCCACAACTACAGGGTAGCCCTCACTTGGCACAACCAGAGACAGCCTGCATGCAGCAATAAAAACAATGAACCCAGCACAGCCAAAAATAAGTAAATAAATAAATGTTTAAAAAAATAAAGTTAGCTCTTCAAGTGGTTCTTAAGCCCTATAAGCATTGAGATCCAAGTGGAAACTTGTGTCAGATGCCACTTAAAATCTGAATTTCAAATATCCACTCCCACCCAGGTGTGCTGCCTACATTCCTTAAATGTGTAACCAATCACCTGCTGCAGTCTATCGAGCTCGAACTCAACTGTCATAAACAACTTTTCACCTGCCATCTCTGGAGCAACAACTTGGACTCACTATTTTCTATGCCTAGTGACTAGGACCAGCAAATTCTTCATTCACACAGGTGACATGCACTACTCTTAAAACATGCTTCATGCTTTCCTTTTGCATTATTCTTGCTGATGCTATTCACCCTTAGGATTTCATCTCTATAATCTTTACAATTCCTTTTTTTGCCTGTAAAAATTACATCTATTTCAGGCTCAAGGGAAACATATGTGAAATAGACATGTAAACAGAGTATCAGTTAGGACACTATTCATTAGTTTCAAGTCCCACACATCATATTACTTTCTTATAGTTCTAAGAGCACTATTTCTACTACATTAACCAGAATGTATGACAAATGCTCTAAAATGCTGGCCATTTGGTATGAGAATGGGACTGGGGCTCTGCTGTCAGGGAGTGGCGTGAAGAGAGCAAAATGGTCATGAATTTTGACAGACAACATCCTCACAGCATCAGGCTAGGAGCTTAAATCCACAATCTCATTTAATCCTGAAAAGCACAGTCAGAGATAGGGAGTACAGGATTAGTAAACACAGGCACAGAAAAGTCAAGTGATTTTGTAAAGGACAGAGGCCTTTTAACAAATATATAGAACTGGGAATCAGTCATGCTTGTTTGTCTCCAACCTTGCAAACTCAGTACATTTGAAAAGTGGAAATTCTCCCTGCAGGAGTCTAATAGTTTTCACTTAATTCATTCAACCAACCTTTTAAAAATAACAGGCTAGATACAATACACACAGTGTAAAGCTGAGAAAAAAAAAGAGGCTGTGACTTAGCCTTTTTTTGGTCAATAACACTGTTGATCTAATGTGAAAGGTAAATATGATCACTTAAGTAACCATGAAAGTAAAAATTATGATGGACTGGGAAGGAAGAAATAGGTTGCTCTGAAAGTGATATAATAGTAGTGATGGGGACCATGTTAGGTTAGGTGTCAGGGAAGACCATATTGAGTAGAGGGGATGATATATGCAAAGATTTTGAAGCAGAAAAAAGCTTGGTGCATTAAAAAAAATATTTGGCTATACCATGTCTTAGCTGTGGCACGTGGGATCTAGTTCCCTGACCAGGGATCAAACATGGGCCCCCTGGATCAGAAGCACAGAGTTTTAGCCACTGGACCACCAGGGAAGTCCTTTGGTGCATTTTAAAGACTTGAAAAGCCTTGAGATTGGCCAAGTGATTTGATACAGTCAATGGAATGTGAGAGTACGTGACGTGAGTAAGTGCCTCTGATGTTCTGGTGATCCACCATGCAAAACGCATGCCCAGTTCATCCTAGGCCCAGAATGACAGCACACAGCTGATCTGAACCAGCCTGCAGCTGGAGCCAAACCCAGACAACTCATATCTGCAACATGGCTCCCTAGGCAAGAACTGACAAACCCTAGCTCATGAGCAATGTGCAGAATTGTAAATGTACAAATAAATGCTTGTTATCATAGACCACTGAGTTTGGGACATTATTGTTGCAATAGCTAATACAGACTTTTAACAAATAAATGACCCTCAGTAATACACCCAGGCACATGCACACACTATCTGCTCTGCACTGGTTCATCATCAGGCTTGCCTAAAACAAGAACAGGAAAATTATGACTAGGAGTCTATGCAGGGTATAAAGCATGATTATTAACTATAACACTAGATGATAGGCAGTTGGATAGTAATTTTGTCTTTGAATTTAAACCAGGCTGCTACTATTGGCTGCACTGCCCCAGGCTTTTTAATAGAGCCATTATACAACATATTTCAGTTATCTTGCAAAATTACTTTACTTTTTTTAAAAGGTAGGATAATAGCACAATACAATAGCAAATAGAACTGCATTGGCAAGCTACCACCTTCATGATCTCAATTTCTGGCTTAGAGAAACCTCAAGTCTTATCTAGAATATGTTTTTTCTTCGCAGTCAATAAGATAATGTCACTTAAACATATTATAGTTCCCTCTCCTATTTAGCCAGGGGATTTTTATTGCGATAATGCTTCCCACTTCTTAAGAGCTTTTGGGAAACAAAACTTTAAAAGGTGAGATTTTACCATACAGACTTTTGGGTGACATTGATAAGCATCTACAAAAGAAAAATTACATTGATATACTGCCATTTGTTAGTGATTGAACTGGTCTAGTATCTGTGATTTCATTAAAATATATCTGATGGCACTTAAGCATTATTGTAAGATAACATAAATGCATTCTAAATGAGTTGTTCATGAAATCTAGAGTCCTTTCCACTGTGCAGGGAGGCTTTCTTATAGGACAATTACATTTCTTGTTCTTATATGGGTTGGTAGAGGAAAAAAAACTTTACTCTCTTATGTTTTGTAACTGGACATAGAAAATAAACTGATGAAAGCAAGATTAACAGGAGAAAATGCATGCAAACTTATTTTAATTATATGTGCACAAAGGTTTGACAGAAAGGAAGTGAAAAATCCAGGAAGTTGTTAGACTTGACAGCTTATATACTATGGAAACAAAAGGAGATGAATTATGAAGGAGTGACTGGACAAAGGAAAGTTGGGGAGGAGTGTTGGGCTTCTAGCGGCATTAAATTGGAGGAAGGTAAATATATGGGAAATTATAAAGATAAGGGTATTTCAGTAAGCAGCTCTTTTCTGTGTGTGCAGACTCATCTCAATGCCATGTTTCATGTTGTTTTCCTCCTCCTAGTAATAGAGGAGAAGGGACACATTCGAAAGGAAAAATTATGTCCTGCTTTAGGCACATAGGCAAAGAGCTCTTCCTGTATTTGCTTTTTCTCAATTGCCTGAAACTCAAAATAATTCTTGGGGTTCCCAAGTGGCTCAGTGGTAAAGAGTCCACCTGCCAATGCAGGAGATGCATGTTTAGGGAAGATCCCCTGGAGGAGGAAATGGCAACCCACTTCAGTATTCTTGCCTGGGAAATCCCATGGACAGAGGAGCCTGGTGGGCTACAGTTCATGGAGTTGCAAAGAATCGGGCACACCTGAGCACGCACACACACACACACACACACACACACACACACACACACACAAAATAATTCTTATGCCAAAGTGGCATATTTGGAGTGGCATGTTCTCATCCCCTTCAGGTCTGTAGAATTTTAAACCTGGGAGAGGCTTTGTAAACTCTCTAATGTAGTATATCTTAAACTTTTGTGAATCATTAATGACTTTGAGAATGCAGTGAAACCTATAAACCACCTCCCTAGAAACAATTTCAAATAAAATTTAGTGTATAATTACATAGAGTTTAGACTCTCCTGAAACATGTCTATGGACACCTTATGCGTCTCAAAATGATTCTTAGAAAATGAGAATCAGTTTTCCCTGTCCTTGTCTAGTTAATGCTCCAGTGTCCTATGGGCTTAGGGGCAGCCAAAAATAAAATGAGAGCCTGGGTGATTGCATGATTACTGTTTAATTCATTAACTTGCTTTCAATTAAATTTTAATTTTTTACTATAAAATTCAAACATTCATAATTTTAAAAGTTAAGTTTAACGAGCTTCCTGTATCTGTTCCCCAGATTCAATAATTGTCAACATTTGACCATCTTGTTTCATTTATCCCTCCCTTGATTTTTTCTTTCTTTTTTGAAAATCAATTAAAAATTTTTAATTGAATAAATTTGACATGTATCATCCAAGTTTAAGATTATATACATTTATAACTTTTAATGTGTGTGACTGTATTTTATCACATTATACAACTATAGTACAATATTGGTGTCTATTCATTATACTGTGCATTAAATCTATATGGCTTATTTACTACCTGTTATAAGTTTGTACCCTTAAACACCATCACTCTTAACCCTCTTCCATTCCCTCATATCCACAGTTTTACTGTTTTCCACAGGTTTCACTTTTTTAGATTCTACATAAAAGTGATACCATACCATAGCTGTCTTTCTCTCTCTGGCTTAATCTCACTTAGCATAATGTGCTCAAAGCCATCCATGCTGTCACAAATGGAAAGATAACTTCTTCTACCATAGTTGAATAATATTCCATTGTATATACATACGGGCTTCCCAGGTGGCTCAGTGGTAAAGAATCTGCCTGCCAGTGCAGGAGACACAGGTTCGATCCCTGGGTCGGGAAGATCCCCTGGAGGAGGAAATGGCAACCCACTCCAGTACTCTTGCCTGGAGAATCTCCATGGACAAAGGAGCCTGGTGGGCTACTGTCCATGGGGTCACAAAGAGTCAGACATGACTGACTGCATATGTACGTACTATATACACACCACATATTTTTTTATCTATTAATCTGCTGATGAACATTTGGCTTCTTTTGACAAAGTATTTCAAAACAAATCCAGGACATTATGTTATTTTACTCATGACCACTGCATTATGCATCACTTAATCATAAGGATATGCCATATCTCAATTAATAGTGATTCCCTGGCCAATTAATAGAAATCACCTAATATCACGTAAGTCCCAAGTTTGTATTCAAATTTCTCTTATTTGTTTTGTTCAAATGAAGATCCAAATAACACCCACATAGTTACTTTGCTTTTTGCCTCTCACAAACAATTTCAACTTCTAGAGAATTTTGTGTCTGGTACCCCAATATTGATCATAAAAAAACAACCAACAACAACAAGCTACTCAAAAGGCTGAAGGCCCAGCACACAATTTAAGAGGGTGAAGTCAATTCTTAATTCACATATAATGCTTGTAGGAAAAATGAATAGTCTGTGTAATTATTGTAAGTATTGTAACTATACAAACCACCCTCTATCTGAGGAAGATTGATTCCAGGAGCCCTGTGGAGACCAAAATCCACCTTTATATAAAATGGTCTGTAATTGTGAACGCAGAACCTACAGATACGGAGGGATACAGAGAGGCTGTTTTGCTTATTGTCCCTCTTCTTGAGTGTTACTTATTCATGTGCCCAACTTTTAGCCTCTTCTCTTCCTATTGCTCACACGCATTGATTCAGTCCACTGTTTTAAATTTCTACTCTAGGGTCATACTGATGGTATTCATGTGCTTACAACTCAGAGCACTGTGTTTGGACCTTGGAAAGAGTTCAATACAGGCTTGTGGAATAAACTTCCAAATCTACTTTGTTAGCCCTGATTGTCTCCCAAGCTCCAGATCTACATTTTAGGGAGCTGATACAGGGCAGTGGCCAATGCGGTGAGCTATAAAATAAGACTGTGCTGTGTGTGCTAAGTCGCTTCAGTTGTGTCCAACTCTTTGCAGCCCTATAGACAGTAGCTCACCAGGCTCCTTTGTCCATGGGATTGTCCCAGCAAGAATACTGGAGTGGGTTGCCATGCCCTCTTCCAGGGGATCTTACCAACCCAGGGATCAAACGCATCTCTTACGTCTCCTGCATTCGCAGCCAGGTTCTTAAGATTGCTTAGGTATATATAAACTGACTCAGTACTAGCAAGCTGTATGGCTCAGAGGAAGTTACTTAACTTTTCTAAGGCTCTTTTTTTAAAAAAAATCTATAATAGAGCACTGTGCTTAGTCGCTCAGTCGTGTCTGACTCCTTGTGACCCCATGGACCTAGCCCACCAGACTCCTCTGTTTGTGGAGATTCTCTAGGCAAGAATACTGGAATAGGTTGCCATGCCCTCCTCCAGGGGATCTTCCCAACCCAGGGATCAAACCCAGTTTTCCTGCATTGCAGGCAGATTCGTTACCAGCTGAGCCACCAGGGAAGCCAACGAATACTGGAGTGGGTAGCCTATCCCTTCTCCAAGGTATCTTCCCTACCTCGGAATCAAGCGGGGTTTCCTGAATTGCAGGCGGTTTCTTGACCCACTGAACTACCAGGGAAGATGGTGACAAAAGAAGCCTTGTAAAGCTATTGTAAGTTTTAAGCAATATAATGCATGTAAAGGGCCTAGCAAAGTGCTCAACACATAGTAAGCCCTCTATGAATAACATCTTTGTTTAACTGCTTGGTAGGTATAGCCTCACTGATGTCTCCCAAACACCTTAAATCTGTCCAAAGCTTACCTATTACCTTAAACTCAAAAAAGTGTTTCTCCTTCTCTGTGCCCTACTTCAGCTAAATAAATATCCACCATGTCAGCCATTGAGGCTAGTAATTGATTTCTGAGTCATTTTCCACTTCTAAATCCTTGAATCTAATGAATTGCTAACCTTTGTCCAAAATTTTTTTTATTAAATCTTAAAACTGAACTGTGTTCTGCATCTTTTCACATAGTCATCAACCTAGTTGGGGTTCTCATCATCCTTCACCTGTACCACACTGATAGTCCTCTAACTGGGATATTGTATTTGGATTGCCTTGTAGCTTGCTAGCCCATAATAGTTTCCCTTTACCTCTAATACATTCATCAAATTGTTGACAATAATGTTCCTACTTAATATGAACAGTTTTAAATGACTCAGAAACTTTCAGTGGTTCCTTCCTGCCTGAAGAATCAAGTGCAGGTTTCTAAACACTCAGATTTTGACTCAACCCATAACTGATTCCCTGTACCTGGCACATTTTCTCACAGTTCCAGTGGCCTAGTCATCATATTCTTCTGTTTCGATTTCTGAGTTTTGTACCAATTCTTTAACCTTCTTCACTTTCCTGGTTTTCTTAATAAACTTATTTTGAATTAAGGGCTCCCTCTCCAGTGCTGCGTGTTTGTTAATATGATTTCCAACCCACTTGTTTTGATCTAAGAGAGAAGCTGTTTACATTAAGGAAGCGTGTCATCACTGATATCTGTGGTTGACTATAAGCACTGAATAGTTCAACTTTAGCACTGCTGGGAGTTTATCGGTAAGAATACGTGGAGGAGGGACTATGGCTGGGGACATTTAAGCTTTAAATACCAAGGCCTTCCCTGATAGCTCAGTTGGTAAAGAATCTGCTTGCAATGCAGGAGACCCCGGTTTGATTTCCTGGGTTGGGAAGTTCCCCTGGTGAAGGGATAGGCCACCCACTCAAGTATTCATGGGCTGCCCTTGTGGCTCAGCTGGTAAAGAATCCGCCTGCAATGTGGGAGACCTGGGTTCGATCCCTGGGTTGGGAAGATCCCCTGGAGAAGGGAAAAACTACCCACTTCAATTCCATGGACTCTATCTATAGTCCATGGGGCCGCAAAAGTCATTTCATTTTCACCAAGAGGTGTGAACAGTAACTTGAGGGTGTTCAGTCTGGGCAAGGCGACTCTTTGCTGATCTAAATAGTTCTCTGGAAACCTTGAGGAGATGGGGGAAGGGAAGGACTGTTTGCTTGGAATGGTGAAAACCTTGCAGCGACCCCCTAGAAAGAGATCTTCTTGCCAGCTACCATGGCGACTTCCTTCCTAGCCGCAGGGGGCAGGGGCAGCTGAATGTCAGTCCTTGGTTGCCTTAGCCTACTTGTAGAAAATCCAGCTTGTAGAAGAAGGGTGCAACTCAACTAAATTTGGACTTTATTCCTTTCATCTCCCTGTTGCCTGAAACCATAGTGTGATTAATCTAATTAAAAGACTTTTTTTGGTCTATATTCTATTGGCTTGTGAAATTATTATAATCCCCACAGTGAACCTGTGTTAAATAAATTTTTGGCAAAGATAATTCAGTCCCTGAGTATAATTTACACTCAAATATGCAGGTTTCTGTGATATTCTTTAAAACTAGCTTAAAACACCTATTTGTCTATATTTAATAATTATTTATGTATATGTCTGTCTCTTCTAATAGATTAATTGAAGACTTTACTTATCTTTATCAATCATAGGGCTTAACACAGGCTGATGAGTTAAAAGATGAATGAATAAATATATGAGTGTATTCTAGTGTATAAATTAAATTATGAATAATGGGAGTTTGAAATGCACTGTAAAATATGTGACAGAAAATATATTTTTCAAATCATGCAAAATGAAACCCAAAAGTTGTTAGTTAGCACTGACCCATTTATAATCTAAATAAATTTATTGGGTCAAAAAATAAAGACCAGAGTTCAAATGAGCTTGAATTAAGTGTGTGGGATAAAAGTGTGCTCATTTTGTGTGGGATAATTCACATATTCCTATTATAGTGGTAGGAATCATGTAAAATGTAAAATGTCCTACTGCCTACAAGAGAATTATTTCAAGTTCTGTTATCTCTTGACTTTGAGCATTTGCTGTCTTCTGACCCCTCCTATTTCAGTCCTGTTCCATTTCTGGCAGTTTCTTCCTCTCTGTATAAGCCCCAAAATCCACAGCTCAAGTGATGGCCCACTTGACACTTTGACTTGTTTTTTTCCTTTAGATATATCCCCTTGCCTCCATACAGTGCAGCCATAATGACAACCAAATTGTGTCCAACCCAAATTTCCAGAGACCAGACTCTCCCCATGAACTTGGTACCTTGTCTTCCTGAAGACTGATGAACTAGAAAAAGAACTAGAGCACTATAAATCATAATATTTCAATCACCTTTTTAAAAATTGTGGTAAAAAACTCATGAATTTTGTCCTCTTAACCATTTTTAAATGTACAATTCACCAGTGTTAAGTATATTTACACTGCTGTGCAATATATCTACAGAATTTTTACCTTGCAAAATTGAAACTCTATATTCACTGAACAATGCTCCATTTGTCCCTTCCCCCAGCCCACGGTAACCACCATTCTACTTTCTGTTCCTATGAATACAGCTACTTTAAATACTCCATATAAGTGGAATCATCATACAGTATTTTCTTTTTTTCAACTGGTTTATTTCGTTTAGCATATTGTCCTCACGTTTTATCCATGTTGCAGCATGCGAGTGGATTTCCTTCCTTTTTAAAGGCTGAGTAATATTCCACTAATGTGATATATGACATTTTGTTTTATCTCTTCATCCACTGATGGACATTTGGGTGGTTTCCTCTCCTTGGCTATGGTGAATAATGCTGCTGTGAACATGGGTGTGCAAATATCTTGTTGAGACCCTGTTTTCATTTGTTGGATTATACCCAGAAGTGGGATTGCTGAATCATTTGGTAGCTCTGGTTTTCATTTTTTGAAGATTCAATCATGCTTTTAGAAAGAATGATGATGTTTTCAATAACTTAAAAACCATTTAGTTTTGCTTTCTGACTCCACTGTTACAAGAGAAAAATCAGTTCAGTTCAGTCGCTCAGTCGTGTCGAGCTCCTTGCGACCCCATGGACTACAGCATGCCAGGCTTCCCTGTCCATCACCAACTCCTGGAGCCTACTCAAACTCATGTCCATTGCATATAGCTTTAATTTAAAGGGAAGAGTATACTTAAAAATGACTAGTATTTTGAAAAAATACTTTTTCCCATCTCATCTGCAGATATTCTTCTGTGCGGACTGAACAACCTTAAGAGAACAAAGAAAACTGTGTTTCTTGTCCCATAAATCAGCAATAGATCAGGACTGCTGTCATAAAAAAAAAACCAGATTATCTCTTAACAGTAACAATATACACACCCTGTACCCTCTACTTGCAAAAATTGATATATTTGTGAGTGTTTTCAATTTTACTCTGGGAAGTGAGAGAGTGGATCTTGCAATGTGCTGAAACTAGTTAACACTAGTTTTTGAGAGTATACCACTGGCTATTGTGACATGATGTTGGTGGGCTGAAATTGACCAAAGTAAAAGTATTTATATGATGAAAATTGGCAAACATTAAAAATCAGGGCCAGGGCCTTC
>SJYC01123420.1:0-17567 GCA_006408675.1 Madoqua kirkii
AAAAAAACCAGTTGGGATAAAGGGTATGAATAATTTTAGTTCTTGACAAATGCAAGAAAATTATTAATAAGAAAGTACAATCTGATAAATGTTATGAGAATGCCCATCTCACTGCATGATAGCCAGCAATAAAAGTCAATAAATGAACTGTTTGTCAACAAATTGTCTCTTGACCTTTTCATTATTTCTCTAATTATCTCTAATGCATTGAATTGGTTCCCCCATAATTAAAAGTCTATTTCCTTTATTGTCTACTTAGAAATTTTTTCCTTTTGTTTCCTTTATTGTCTACTTAGAAATTTTACACACTTTAATTGTAGTTCTCATAATATTTATGTAGATTATTTAATAACAATGTTTTTAGTTGGATGTTACCCTTGTGGTAAACATAGTTCTCATTAATTTGTCATTTTCACAATTGTAGTGACATTGCTTAACTCACTTGTAACAAATTTTAATCAGCATATGAAATAGGAAATTGCTTTTATTAGCATAATTAATCCCATATTGCCTAGTCTAATCATTTCACCAGTAAAAGTCATATAATATAATATAGCTTTTGATTAACATATATGTAAGTCAGTGTCTTCTAAGAAGCAGATGTCAAGACAGGATTAAAATGCACAGATTTTATGTTAAGAGAAAAGAGTATGTGAGACAAATTATGTAAATAACCAGGTAAGACTGAGAGCCTCAGACAGTGACATAAGTGTGATTCCAGGTGAAAGAGAGAGGGACAGATGGTTGAGAAGAATCTTCCTAGACTGTCACACAATTTTAAGTTCTAGCAAAGCACTTTGTGAGTCCTAGAACCCCAAAAAAGGCTTGTCAGGCACTTGTGTGTCTTCCTTTGTGATAGGGAATGCAAGATTTAACCCTTTTCTTTCCATTTGGAGGGGATAGCTTAGCATACTCCTGATCACTAAAATCTTAAAAGTTCATGGGAATGGCTTGCTTTTTTGTTTGTTTTATGTGAAAGGATTTTACTAGGGAAAATATCTGTGTGAGAGCCACTAGTAAGACTGCAATGTAAGTCACACCCTGAGAAAAGGAGAGGAAGAGAAGATGAAGTAGATGTGTGTGTCCTAGGTTGCTGTACAGTCTAAAAAAGGTCCAACAAGGAAGGCAGTGGGGAATGTTCAAGCCAAGATCAGCCTTCAGAAAAAACCTGTGTCTTTTAGGAATGGATTCACCTTTGTATCCTTGCTGTACTCATTTTTAGACTGGCCTTAGCGTAAATGGTTTTCAGAGTGCGGTGACTGGGACCCTTGGTCAATAACACTCCTTGTAATTAAGGTCTGCTAGCTCATTCTCCAGTGCCTCAGATGGTAAAGCATCCATCTACAATGTGGGAGACTTGGGTTCAATCCCTGGGCCGGGAAGATTCCCTGGAGAAGGAAATGGCAACCCACACCAGTACTCTTGCCTAGAAAATTCCATGGATGGAGGAGCCTGGTGCAGGCTACTGTCCATAGGGTCGCAAACAGTTGGACATGACTGAGCAACTTCACTTCAGGCTCATTCTCACGGACACCACAATCTACATTACAGTAGTAGTAATGTGTTTAATATCAAAATATATATAACATGGACTATGATATCAGATAGAAATAAGATTAAATCCTACTTCTACTAATTTTAGTGGCAGGACCATAAGTTAGATAATTACCCTTTGAGACTGCCTCCTCAGCTGAAAAAAATGGATGTAACAATAATGTGGTACATAAGAAATAAATAAATAATAAGTAAAGTACTTGGCCCTGATTAGGTAAGCATAATAAATGTTATGTAATGTTAGGTCTAAGATTTTCTCACTGCAGATGGTGATTGCAGCCATGAAATTAAAAGATGCTTACTCCTTGGAAGAAAAGTTATGACCAACCTAGACAGCATATTCAAAAGCAGAGACATTACTTTGCCAACAAGTATCCGTCTAGTGAAGGCTATGGTTTTTCCAGTAGTCATGTACGGATGTGAGAGTTGGACTGTGAAGAAAGCTGAGTGCCAAAGAATTGATGCTTTTGAACAGTGGTGTTGGAGAAGACTCTTGAGAATCCCTTGGACTGTAAGGAGATACAACCAGTCCATTCTGAAGGAGGTTAACCCTGGGATTTCTTTGGAAGGAATGATGGTAAAGCTGAAACTCCCGTAATTGTGGCCACCTCCTGCAGAGTTGACTCATTAGAAAAGACTCTGATGCTGGGAGGGATTGAGGGCAGGAAAAAAGGGGACGACAAAGGATGAGATGGCTGGATGGCATCATCAACTTGATGGACGTGAGTTTGAGTGAACTCCGGGAATTGGTTATGGACAGGGAGGTCTGGCGTGCTGCAGATTATGAGGTCTCAAAGAGTTGGACATGACTGAGCAACTGAGCTGAACTGATAGAATAAGACTAAGATAATGATTAATCACTAATTTCAATGCAATTCAAGTATTTAAGAAAATCACCAGGACATGGAAGCAACCTAGACGTCCACTGACAGATGAATGAATAAAGAAGATGTGGTACATATAAACAGTGGAACGTTACTCACTCATAAAAATAAATGCATTTGACTCAGATCTAATGAAGTGAATGAATCTAGAGCCTGTTATACAGACTTTTGAACACGAGAGGGGAAGGAAAGTGTGGGATGATTTGAGGCAGTAGCATTGAAACATATACATTACCATATGTAAAATAGATAGCCAGTAAGAATTTGCTGTATGATGCAAGGAATCCGAATCCAGTGCACTGTGACAATCTAGAGGTGTACGATGGGGTGCGAGGAGAGAGGGAGGTTCAAGAGACAGGGAACCTATGGCTGATTCCTCTTGATGTATGGCAGAAACCAATACAATATTATAAAAGAATTATCCTTCAATTTTAAAAAACTAAATTAAAAAAAAAAGAAAATAGCACCTTAGAAATCACATGCATAAATATTAAAAATAGGGGCTCTGATTTCTATAATTAGGAGTCCAGGCCTCAGATAAAGATGCATATTATTGTCTTTATCTATGGATGTGAAGAACTCACTGATGACAGATAATTTTGGCTTTGGGCAGAGCTATAAGATGATGAGTTAAATTATTCAGAGAATTAAGAGAAATGTCAAGGCATTCTGAGCCTATTCAGATATTAAAGCATTCTTAGAACAAAATGAAAAAGAAAAGCATTTCATATAAGCATATTTATCAGTGATTTCTGAATTAAGCTCATAAAGATTCACTTCCACTTCAGGTGGCCTGGCTTCCATTCCTGGTCAGGGAACTAAGATCCCATAAGCTCTGCAGAAAGGCCAAAAAAGAAAAAAAGACAAGCTCATAAATTATGTAGATATCTGTGATTTTAACTCTAAACTTTATTTTACAGATAACTATGGACTTGTGAAACTTCTCTACATACATTCTATTTCAGTATATGAAATAACATAGGGAAATATCTATTACATATTCACTCATGCATCTACTTACATCTAGATCCACTCGGACTAAAAAACAAAGAAAATAACTAACCTCATCCATTACACATAACAGTTACAATAAAGAAAAGATTAGATAAAATAAAAATTACAGTGCCAAAATACCTGACATATAGGAATAATGTATCAAGAGGATTAATTCTCTCTGATGAAAAAACACTTTTCTTGAATAGCAGACTCTTAATGGTAACAAGTATGAATGGTTTAAATGAAACACGTAGATATTCTGAGTAGAATATTTAGTAGCCTGCAGTGATTTGGTCAGTATAATTTTCCAATCATTTACCATTTAAAATTGATACTCCTACTAAAACAATTTATGTGAGGAAAATGCCTGTGCTTTAGCTACAATTGGATTTTCACAGCTATTATTAACTAATTTATACAGAACTGAATCAGAATTAATTATATTCATCTAGTTGTTTACTAAATGTTCCTTAGTGTCTCTTGACTCTAGTAAGCTCTTATTACATGCAATGAATTGAGTATTATGAAAACTGTTGGAACAGAGATTTTATAAAGAATGATAGAGTACTTCTCTGGTGGCTCAGTGGATAAGAATCTGGCTGCCAGTGCAGGGGACATAGGTTCAATCCCTGGTCCAGAAAATTCCACATGCCACGGAGCAAATAAGCCCATGTGCCACAACGACTGAGCCCACACTCCAGGGCCCACCAGCTCATGTGTTGCAACTACTAAAGCCCTTGTACCTACAGCCTGTGCTCTACAACAGGAAAAGCCACCACAATGAGAGGTCTATGCACTGCAGTTAAGAGTAGCCACCACTTGTTGCAACTAAGGAAAGCCAGCACAAAGCAATGAAGGCCCAGTCCAGCCAAAAGTAAATGAATAAAAATGTTTGTTTGTAAAGGAATGATAGAATTGTTGTTACAAAGTTAAAAGAGCAGGTAAAAATGTGCTACATTTCAAGTTACTGAAGTAACAGGGAGAAGTACAGTCTTTCTTAGGCTTGTACCCCTTTCCCTGTATGGGGACACAGACCTGTTATATGCTCATTTACAAACCCATTCCTATTATGAGTTGTAATGTTTATTATCTGTGTATTATATTTTAATTTTTCAATGTTTTGTCTTTATTTTTCCTCACAAGTGAAAAAATTACTTCTGATTATAAGCTTTTATAAATGTCTGAATTTTGTTCTTAAATATTTAACTTTTTATACTTTTATTGACTGTGATATTTATTTGCTGGTAAAGAATTTTTAGTATTTTTCAAAGTACACATATGGGGTCTTTTTTTAATGGACAAAAAAAAACACAATAAATGATCTTTTATTTTCCATAGAAAAGACAGTAAGTTTGAGGAGTAGGTTGTGATATCCCTATATCCATTGTCTGCTGCTGCTGCTGCTAAGTCGCTTCAGTCGTGCGACCCTATAGGTGGTAGCCCAGCAGACTCAGCAGACTCAGCCTTCCCTGGGATTCGCCAGGCAAGAACACTGGAGTGGGTTGTCATTTCCTTCTCCAATAAATGAAAGTGAAAAGTGAAAATGAAGTCACTCAGTCGTGTCCAACTCTTAGCGATCCCATGGGCTGCAGCCTACCAGGCTCCTCCATCCATGAGATTTTCCAGGCAAGCGTACTGGAGTGGGGCGCCATTGCCTTATCCGCGTCCATTGTCAGATTCCCCTAATTCATTTTTTTAAAAATTATATGACATATAACATTGATTCAATATAAGATTGTGCTATGTACATTGTGCTTTGTCACTCAGTCATGTCTGGTTCTTTGCAAACCCATGGACTGTAGCCATCAGATTCCTCTGTCCATGGGGATTCTCCAGGCAAGAATACTGGAGAGGATTGCTATGCCCTCCCTTCCAGGGGATCTTCCCAACCCAGGGATCAAACCCAGGTCTCCTGCATTGCAGTCAGATTCTTTACCATCTGAGCCACCAAGGAAGACTCCCACCAGCTGTATAGATTACAGCATATTAAATTTATACATTAACACTTGGTAATGTGATTACCACTGGAATGATAATTAGAATCACTACTGAATTACATAAGTATCATACCTTTCTAGTGGTTGAAATCATTAACTTCCAGTTTCTCAGCAAGTTTGCTGATTATAATATTGTTCTCTATGTTCATGATACTATGCATTAGACCTCTAGGATATATTTGCCACTCACTGCCAAGTTTGTACACTTAAATCTGAGCAGCACGACAAGCCCAGAAATTGCAGAGTTTGAGCGACCAGAAAACAGAGGAAATCAAACAGAGGGAACTACCTTGGTAGCGCCCCCACACAGATCTCAACGCCAGTTTTTTTTTTTTTTTCTTTTTTTTGGTGGAGGGCGGGGGGTTGAGATAGAAGCGTGATTTTTTTCTTTCTCTCTTTTTTCTTTTTTTTTAGATTTTTTTTTGAAAAAATTTTTTTTTTCTTTTCAGTCGCTTTTTTTTTTAAACTAACTTAAATTCTTAAGCCCTATATATCTCTATTATCTTTATAACCTATTATTACTTTTCAAAGGAACAAAAGCATCTGTCCTATACATCTACCCTCAATCCCTGGAAATACCATTTTACTCTCTGCTTTTATGAGTCTGGCATTTTTAGATTCCACAATAAGTGATATTATATAGTATGTGTGTTTCTTTGTCTGACGGATCTCACTTTCCATAATGTGTTCAAGGTCCATCCAGAATTACTAGAATACTAGGAAAGGCAGGATATCTTTCCTTCTCATGGCTGAATACGATTCCAGTGTACAGTACATACAGTGAACACTTGAAAAACATGGATTTGAAATGCCTGGGTCCACTTGTAAGCATATTTCTTTCACTAAATATGTTCAAGTTTGGTTGAACCTGAGGACATAGAACCATAGAAATCTGTAAAGTTACACTCCATTTTTTCATTGTGGGGAGGGTTAGCACTCTAACCCTTATTTTTTCAAGCATCAAATACACACATACAAAAACATCTTTGATCCATACATCTGTTGATGGGCATTTAGGTTTCTGGCTTATCTTGGGCATTGTAAAAATGATACAATAAACACGGAAATGATTATATCTCTTAGATACCCTGCTTCCATTTTCTTTGAGTATATACCCAGAAGTGAACTGCTAGACCACATGGCAGTTCTGCTGTTAATTCTTGAGGAACCTCCATATTGTTTTCCATAATAACTGTACCAATTTACATTCCCACCAACAGTATATAAAGAGTTCTCTTTTTTCCCACATCCTCACCAGCACTTGCTGTCTCATCTTACTGATGATAGTCATTCTAAGAGGTATGAGGTGATATCTTACTGATGATATGCATTTCCGAATAATTAGTGATGTTGAGCATCTTTTCATGTACCCATTGGCCATCTGAATGCATTCTTTGGAAATATTTAGTTTCCCTGCTTGGTTTTTAATTGGATTTTCTGTTGCCATTGAGTTGTGTAAGTGCTTTATATATTTTGATCATCAATGCCTTAACTGAAATACGATTTGCCAAAGCTTTCTCCCATTCTGCAGGTTGCTTTTCATTTTGTTGTTTGTTTTCCTGTGCAGAAGTTTTTAAGTCTGACATAGTCACATTTGTTGATTTTTGCATTTGTTGTATTTGTTTTCAGAGTCATATCCAAAAAATCATTGCCAAGATAATGTCAAGGAGCTTCTTCCCATTCCCTGTATTCTTGAAAACAAGTTAGCTTTATGACTTTTGCCAAGATTGACTACTCTTATGGGGACAGGAGAGATGAAAAAAAAAAAAAAAAGGAGGAAAAGAGGGTCCAAAAAACAATGTAAGGATTAAATATACATGACAAAAAACCAATAAGACTTCAACAACATTTCATACTCTTTCAGTAAGGACAGACACATGGTCCTTCACTTTCTTATTGAGAAAGAGTAAACTTGGTGAGAAGTTGAAAAGACAGAGTTTCTGTATAATGAGTATTCACTCAATCAATTTGATGAAATAAGTGAAATATGATAAATTGGACAGCTTTGTGCTTCGAAGTTCAGCCTAGTGAAAACAATCGTAAACATCATGTGGAGCAAAGCTGTCATTCTCTAGGATAGAACAGATAATTCTGTCAAACCTGAACAGTCAATGCTCTGTCATAGAATGATCAGACGGCAGCTATCCTTAATCAGAATTTAGCTTACCTGTGGCGGATTCATGTTGATGTATGGCAAAACCAATACAATACTGTAAAGTAAATAATAATAATAATAAAGAAATGTAACTTATTTAACAAGCAAACAGAAACAGTATCACTGAACACTAACTATATATGAGCAGCTCCTTTGTAATTTTTCAAGGTGTGATTTATTCCAAAGTAGAATCTACAGAGTGGAAACCACATGTGAACACTCATGGTAGATCCACAGAATATCAAACAAAGTAACAACTAAGATATATTAAGAATGGCCTCGTGTTGGGTTTCAAAGCACACAAACTAAAAATTAGAATGATACAGAAAAGATGAGCATGGCCCCTGAGCAAGGATGATGTGCAAATTTGTGAACTGTTTCATATTTTTGGAGTTTGGGATTAACTTATACACACTAATATACATAAAGTAGATAACAAACAAGGACCAAGCTATAGCACACAGAACTATATTCAATATTTTGTAATAACCTATTAGGAAAAAGAATCTGAAAAAGAATACATGCATATGTATGTGTGTATATACATATATATATACATACACACAGAAATAACTGAACCACTTTGCTGTACCCCTGAAACTAACACAACATTGTAAACCAACTATACTTCAACTACAAAAATGGCCTCAATATTTATCTTTTAAGAACTGACTCATAATAAGCACTGAAAATTAAATGGATAATCTGTTCATAAATAGCAGCATGTTTTAATTATTTAAGTTTATATCCAGCACAGTTGCAAGACAACCATTTAATTCAAAAAATACCCCCTTTGGGACTTAAATATATTCACTTTTCATTTGTTAGTTCTGGAACTGAATAGAAATAACAAAAGTGTTTACTTCTCTTGATTTCATTCACATGGTCAGTTGCATTTGTAAAAGTGAAATTTACCAGATCAAAAAATCTTGCACTGACAAGCTGTGAGCAATGACAATAATTCCACTAATGTAGTTGCCAAGTACACTAATTATCCTAATGATGATTCAGTCTTCTGATAATCACATCCCCCAAGGACCTTATACAGTCAGTCTACACAGCTGCAGAGTCCTCTCCAGGCTCATTTTGCTTATTCCTGTCTCAGTTTAAAACTACATAATATTACTTTATTAGCATAAAATAATCATCATAGCTGAACATGAACTGAACACACAGACAGCTAGACTGCTGAAGGGTAATCGAGGAGACTCCTACATGAGGTGCTTAATCCTGTCATTCATTTCTCCAATGCCTGATAGAGGCATAATTTATACCAGAAATCTGCTTCCACTAAAGCAATGGTGTGGATTTTGAAGGAATAAAAATACTTAAGTGATCTATTCACCTAAATCAATGGGCACACTGTTTGATAAAAATATTTTGAATTCCTAACTAAGTGATTTCTTTATAGGGTTTTGGTAACATTTTTTCCTTCCTGCATTTTCAAGTAGCAAATCAAAGTGACTTTCACAAGTCAACAGAATTTGAAGGTCTAATTTTCAATAAAAGAGTATTTACCTTTCACAGAATTAAGATAGCAAAACCTGTGTTTGGGAAAAAAGACAACAGTTATTTATTCTGCATTTAATAATTTTGTAAAATATTGTTTTATATTTTAAATTTAAAATAGATTTCTTGAATAGATTTTTACATTAGTTCCCTTTGTACCCTGTGTTTCATGGGTCAATGTGGAGCCACCAGGGTGGATGCTGTCCACACAGGTCATCTGCATCACAAATGAGAAATACAAACTTAGAAGATTCCAGTCCTTTAAAGAATCTACTAGAAATCTGTCAAATGTTTGCCCTGGAGGGACAGATTATTACCCTGGACAGCAATCAAACCTGTTATATGCCACCACAGGAAGAAACAATCCCTGTTTCAGCCTGGAAAAAATGCAGTTCAAGAAACTGTAACAGAGTCAATTCCCTGCTTATAAGATATGTAGAAACACAAGAGGCTAATGGAAATTACCTCTCAAAAGGTCTTCCAAGTTATAATCTGATAAAAAATTTCCAGAAACTGCCACTCTTCAGATATGCTTTATTTTAATATTACTTTCTTTCTTTCTTGATATTACTTTTTTATATATAACTTTCTTTTTGTTTTCATTTGTTTGTTTGAGTGGAATGATAACATACAACAAATGGAAGAACAGAACAAGTAGATTTGGTTCTCCAAAAATAGATGCCGAGACAGAATTATATATTTGAGATATTTGTTGGGACTAAAGGCTTTTAAGATAAAAGTCAAAGAAAGCAGAGTTGGGTAGAAAAACCTTTCAGAAGACAATGTACCTCTGGCTCCTATAAAGGGCCAAGGGAGGTATAAAGGGCTGGGTAGAAAGTGACTCAGACTGCAGTGAAATTCTGGCAAAACCCATCAAATCCCAAGAGGAGTCCCAGAGGACTCAGGTGAGCTCAGCCACTGATGAGGAAGACATAGGCTTGGTTTGTATCCTGTGTCAGGTCTTGGATATTAGCAGGAATATTGTGTCAACTAAATATACTCCTAGAAACAAGTTATCTCTTGAGAGGTCTCATCAGAGTATTCACAGAACTGCTGTAACAAGGACAGTCAAACTTGAAAGTGTAGATAAAAGTCACAGTTTATTTCCGTCTGGAATGTCCTCTGCTCCTCTGTCTCCTACATGTTTTAAAGGTTTCCATCCTGGAAATTATTATTAAAGATAAGCGATCTTATGTTTTGCAACTGGAGAATAAAATACAAATCCACAGCTTCTGTTGAGACAACGTAAAAAACTTACAGGTAGACACAAATGAAGAACAAAAGAGATTTCAGAATTCTAGTGTAAAACAGAGATCAGCAAACTTTTTCTTTAAAAAACTGGATGTTTGGCTTTTGTGCCACAGAGTCTCTGTTACAACTACCCCATTCTGCCCTTGTAGTGTGAAAACAGCCATAGATAATATATCGATATAATCAAATGGGACTGACTATATACAAATAAAATTTCCACCGAAAAGTGGTAGGCCATATTTGGTCCATAGACCATAGTTTACCAACTACTGATGTAGAATAATATATTTATATAATCTGCATTCTTGTCACCTGTGTACATGACCAATGGCAGAAACTGACCAACAGATAACAATTCCCATCTAAGAATTACAGAAGCCCAAACTGGAAAACATATGTTTTCTTTGAAAAATTATAATGTCCACTGAAGAAAGCATCTTTAAGACACCACAGACATGTCCACTGTGATATGAATTGTTCTGTGCTTTAAGGGCACACAAGAAGGTTCATTCAGATGAAGACCATATAGTCATTTACGCTTAAGTAGAACAAGTAAGCATATGAAGAGGTGGCAAAGAGGTGGAGAAATACAGAAGTTATATATAAACATATCCCAGTATATTCTATTTTTAGCACATCATCTATTGAAATGAGGAGAAGGGAATGGCAACCTACTCCAGTATTTTTGCCCGGAGAATCCCATGGACAGAGGAGCCTGGTTGGCTGAGGTCCACAGGCACACACAGGATAGGACATGATTGAAGAGACTTAGCACTATTAAAATGAAGATATTTAATAGAAAAAAGATTGCAATGTACATTTTGGTGTTCAGTTGCTAAGTCACGACTGACTGCAACCCCAAGGACTGAAGCACAGCAGGCTTTCCTGTCCTTCACTATCTCCCCGAGTTTGCTCAAACTCATGTCTATTGAGTCAAGGATACAAATCAAGCACCTCATTCTCTGTCAATGTACTTAATGATACACAAATTTTAGACAGAAATTAGAAAATAAAATCAGTGATAATAATGTATAAAAGTTTTCTTTATGTTAAGTGAAAAATAAATGTATAAAATAGTCAGTGGTTACTCAAGTAAATATACAATACTTTGATTTAATTTGTGTTCTCCTTAAACAGTGCCTTATTTGGGAAATGATCCCAAGAAGCAGGAATAAACTGAGCCAAAAAGAAAATCTGCATACAAGGTTGTAGCTGTCAAAACTGCATTGGTAGATAACATAGATTCAATTCCTCTGTGATTATGGCAGGTCATTGCTTGACCCCAAAATTGTCTGACTCTCTGAAAAAAAAAATTTATTTTCTAGGCACAGATACTGTAGATTGGTTCTTTTTTACCCTTCTAGTTCTTTTAACTAGGACTAGTAAAAATTCCATAAACACTACCCTTTTCTAAAAAAAAAAAAAACTATTTTGACTTTTTTTTTCCTACCAGTTCAGTTCAGTTCAGTCACTCAGTCATGTCCGACAGTTTGCTACCTCATGAATCGCAGCACACCAGGCCTCCCTGTCCATCACCAACTCCCAGAGTACACTCAGACTCACATCCATGAAGTCAGTGCTGCCATCCAGCCATCTCATCCTCTGTCGTCCCCTTCTCCTCCTACTCTCAATCCTTCCCCGCATCAGAGTCTTTTCCAATGAATCAGCTCTTCACATGAGGTGGCCAAAGTACTGGAGTTTTAGCTTTAGCATCATTCCTTCCAAAGAACACCCAGGACTGATCTTCTTTAGAATGGACTGGTTGGATCTTGCAGTCCAAGGGACTCCCAAGAGTCTTCTCCAACACCGCAGTTCAAAAGCATCAATTCTTCAGTGCTCAGACTTCTTCACAGTCCAACTCTCACATCCATACGTGACCACTGGAAAAACCATAGCCTTGACTAAACGGACCCTTGTTGGCAAAGTAATGTCTCTGCTTTTGAATATGCTATCTAAATTGGTCATACATTTTATTGTGATACTCATTTATATGTCTCCCTGAAGGTTGAAATTTCAGGAGAAACTCTCATATGATTAGCTTATTTACTCCCAAGACCTGTTCAGGAAGATTGTTGTTGTTTAGTCACTAAGTCATATCTGAGTCTTTAGCAACCCCGTGAGATGGAGTCCACAAGGCTCTTCTGTCCATGGAATTTCCCAGGCAATAATATTAAAGGGGTTACCATTCTCTCCTCCAGGATCTTTCTGTCCAAGAGACTGAACTTACATCTTCTGCATTGGCAGGTGAATTCTTTCCTGCCTAGTCACCAGGGAAGCCCTTAGGAAGATTAGAGTTATTTATTTATCAGCTTTTGGGGAGAAAAAAATTTACTTAATTATTGTATCACAATTTGTATTGTTGCCCAATAATAACAATAAAAAATATTTCTGATTAGTTATGAATTTTAATGTGAACATAATATCTGTCTCTCTGAATGGTCAACATGGCTTTGTTTCCTTTTTTTCTAAAAGAAATTTCCTATAAACTTCTCTCCTAAGAAAAATTCAAGTCATAGGCTAATACCTATATTCCTTTTTGGATAATTACAAATAGAGCTTTCAGAAATATCTTATTCAAACAAAATATATTAATTTTATTTATACTAATACAAGATATTATTACAAGTACAAATATGTGTATGCTTAGGATAATAGAGGTTGCCACAGTCAATAAATCACAAATCTGGATTATTTCAGCTACCCCCCCCCCCCAAGTTCTCAACAGTTAATTGTCTTCATGTATGTAACAGCAGTAAACTTATTTATTTTATTGTTGCGAGGAAAGAGAAGATATAAAATTCTTAGGGTAATGTTTGACACAGGTGAATGAGCCTGATGGCTTGCATGGTCGTGGTTGTTATAATTACATCAATTAGCATTTATTGATTCCTTAATTTTTGTTAGATACTCTGCTAAGCAACTTATTAAGTTAGTTTCATTTATGTACCATCCCTTCCCTGAATAAACATAAAGCAAACAAAAATCCTTAGGTAGGTACTAATATTTAACCTCATACTCTGTATAAATAAGCAGGCCCATCTATGTTAATTGGCCAAGTTTACATGGCTAGTTAATAGTGTAGATGGGTTCCATGATAGCCCTCATTAAGATTTCTCCAGGGCACAATGTGTGAATATCTAGCTCAGGAACAGCCATTACTCTACTTAGCGATCTTGCATATATCAATAATTAGCCAAGGAGTGTTTATTCATTTAGCCTTCAAGTGTAAATCTTCTCAACCCAGACCTCCAGGCAGCCACTACCAATTAATTGGAGTTTGTATTTAATTTGAAATATGTTTATCACCTGGCTCTAAAAGGATATTATTCTGTTAATTATCATTTTTGTCTAACTAGTAACTAGCCCACTCACTCCAGTCAATCCCATTTGTCCTCTGCATTTGGACTTGTTCCAGGTGGGATTTTATTATCAAACTGCACGTGGAGTAGTAAATGAAAGAGTCAATTTGGTTATGCATAAGGGAAGTAGGATCAGTAATCTCATATTTTACAAAACATTGCTCTCTAGTCATTGATTTGAGGTGAAGCTGATGTATCCCATGATCATTTTCAAATTAGGAGAGTTTTGAAACATGCTTACTCTTTGGAAGGAAAGTTATGACCAACTAGATAGCATATTGAAAAGCAGACATTACTTTGCCAACAAGGGTCTGTCTAGTCAAGGCTATGGTTTTTCCAGTGGTCATGTATGGATGTGAAAGTTGGACTGTGAAGAAACCTGAGAACTGAAGAATTGATGTTTTTGAACTGTGGTGTTGGAGAAGACTCTTGAGAGTCCCTTGGACTGCAAGGAGATCCAGCAAGTCCATTCTAAAGGAGATCAGTCCTGGGTATTCTTTGGAAGGAATGATGCTAAAGCTGAAACTCAGTACTTTGGCCACCTCATGCGAAGAATTGACTTATTGGAAAAGACTCTGATGCTGGGAGGGATTGGGGTCAGGAGGAGAAGGGCATGACAGAGGATGAGATGGCTGGATGGCATCACCGACTCAAAAGACGTGAGTTTGAGTGAACTCTGGGAGTTATTGATGGACAGGGAGGCCTGGAGTGCTGAGATTCATTGAGTCGCAAACTGTCGGACACGACTGAGCCACTGAACCAAACTGAAACATTGTTAAAAGGAAACCCTTCAAATCCATATTCTATTTGAAGGTGACTAAATAGTAATTCACCACCGTGGGAGGAGTATTCTTTTCCACAATGTTATCTGACTTGACCTTGTGATTGGCTCTCATCTACAACATGCAGCCAGAAGTAGCAGTGTGGATATTCTTGTGATTTAAGAAAAGAAACAAGTTAGCTTTGGCAAAAGTAGGGTCATAATGGGGACAATGGCCAGAGATGAGGTCACAGAGTTAGATCTCACAGACAATTCTTTACTATTTGAAATCACTACTAGTTACAATTCTCTTTCACTATAAATATTCTCTAGAATTGAAATTTCTTTTATACCTATGCTACAAACTCATTCCAGAATGTCCTAACTGAAAGATTAAGAATATATAATGGGGAAACACTAGTACACCCGTACATCTGATTTTGAAAGTATCTGAGCAGCTTCTTAATGAATCTTTACTCAAAACTATTCAGAACAGAAACGAAAATGTTTATTTGTGCTCAGGGAAGATTTAAAACTGTAAGAAAATATCACTTCTCTCATCTCCATGAGACACTTGCTTTATTTTTTTAATGGAAGCCCTTTTCTTTTTTGGGGAGTAGGGGCTTCCCTGGTAACTCAGTTGGTAAAGAATCTGGCTGCAATGCAGGATACCCCAGTTTGATTCCTGAGTCTGGAAGATCCACTGGCGAAGGGATAGGCTACCCACTCCAGTATTTTGGGCTTCCCTTGTGGCTGAGCTGGTAAAGAATCCGCCTGCAATGCAGGAGACCTGGGTTTGATCCCTAGGTCCCAACCCAGGGGATCATCTTCTGGAGAAGAGAAAAGCTACCTACTTCTGGAGAAGAGAAAAGCTATCTACTTTCTCAATGAGTCAGATACGACTCGTGACTTTCACTTCACTTCATATTTTTCACTATTTTAAAGAATATTCAAAGTATTTATTTTTCTCAGTCACCTCAATTTTAATTTTTTATCTCATAAATATTGCACAGTTACTGTAGCTTACTTCCAGACGTGCTAACTCTTTTGTCACTTCTTTTTGACAATGGAAACCACTCTGGATTCAGTCCTTAAAATAAAACATCTAAAGCTTATTATCTGTGGAAAATTTTGCTCAAGATTCAGGGCTGAATTCAAGGGCTATATTATCAAAGCAGCTGATATAAAAAGTATAACACTGAATAATATATATTCTTGTTCTTAAAAGTCTCGTGGCCCTCCCAACTATAGGGTGTGTCTAATGTGGAATTTTTTTGTTGTTCTTTCAGTCTGTTTTGCTCTGATTGTGTCCACAGTTGAAAGTTCCTCCCAGTTTTACTAATTTATCCTTGTCTCTCTTTGCTATTAGTCACACACATGCCCAGATCTTCCTTTACATATCTCAAACACTACTAAAGAGCTTAACTATACTTTATTTCTTTACTCGTGATCATAGGCATTTTATCTATTAGTAATAGCAAAAATCTGGCAGAAACTTTGAAATAAATGTCTTTCTTTTAGTGAGAAGAGTGTGGCTTCTTTCCCATCCATGTTTATAAGAGAACATGTCATAGATTATTTTGCCTGGAATAAAGCTATCCTTTTGTTTCTTTTCTGACAGCAGACACATACACAGAAAAGTTTTGTTTACCTATTAATATTGAAATTTGCATTTCCTTTTTTTTTAATTTCAGGTTTGCAAGGGACCTTAGAGAGCTAATATGTCTTTCTCTTCCAAAAGAACATTGCCAAGTCTTGAAGAGGATGATAAATTTCACAGCTCTAAGTTTTTCAGTTGCCTTACAAGCTGGCTTAATGTTCCCATTTTAATAGATGTTTTAATTCTATTTTTGTATTTTAGTAATATACATAAGTGGCCTCTACTTATGTTTCCAAAGCAAAAATCAAGTGTAAACTAATTATTTCAGAAGTTATAAAATCTGATTCAAATCCTGTTTGATTTCTCAGTAGACTAGCAGCAGCTTTTCTACTTTTTTCAGTGGATCAGACAGTAAAGCATCTGCCTACAACATGGGAGACCCAGGTTCAATCTCTGGGTTGGGAAGATCTCCTGGAGAAGGAAATGGCAACTCACTCCAGTATTCTTGCCTGGAAAAAATCCCATGGACAGAGGAGCCTGGTAGGCTACAGTCCATGGGGTCGCAGAGTCGGACACAACTGAGAGATTTCACTTTCACGTTTTCTATGTTGGGTAGGTGAAAAATAATTACAAAGGAGAAAAATGTGTGCATATAGTGTAAAATTACACTGAAAACTGACAAAGATATAAATAAGCCATATTCAGAAATGATATGTGTTGATTGGCAAAGATGTATTACAGTAGGATTAGTCACAGATGCAAACAATTTAGAAGATAATTAGAATTACTCTTTGGCATATTGACTGACCATCAGAGACTAAATTCATTTTAATAAGTCTATAATTACAGTACTGTGCTATGATTGATTTGTTTATGAGCCTCCCTCTTTTTCATCTCCATATCCATTCACACATGTCCTTCACAGAAAAACACAAAGGTGCTTTTAATTTTAGGGACTTTTTGTTTTTGATAATGCTGTTGCTTGTTACTGTCAATGTTCTAATCATTATGAGAAAAACTGGGTCATGATATGTATTCACAAGAGCATTAACTAATATTTGAAGGGAATAAAACTGTCTAAACTATTATAGGCCATTTAAAATTCATATCCATTTAAACTTTTTCAGATAAGATCTATTTAAATGATACAAAATATGCAAAATTAGTCAAAATAGCCAAATATGCACAGATTTTTAACATCTTAACCTTATAATTTATTTGTTGGTCTTTTTTTATAGTTCACAATAACATTATTGCTTTAAAATTTAGAGCTAAGTTTAAAATGTTCACCAGAAGACGGATTCTTCCATCTTTTGGTTACTACTATACTTTCTGAAATTTAAAAGAATTAGTTGGTCAGTTGACTATGTGATGTATCTAATACACTCAGCATAATTTCCAATTACATTCAATTTCTATCTCTTCATGCCAACATGTGAATTTGTAGAATTGGTATATCAGAAACATTTTGAAATTTAATTCATTTAAAAATATTTTGACAC
>SJYC01123422.1:0-18136 GCA_006408675.1 Madoqua kirkii
TACTTTTTAAAAAATTTTCAGTTGAGAGCTTTAAAAACTGTTTCAAATCATGAGAAGGACACAGTGGCTAGAGGGTGCAATCTTGTTTTTCAAAAAAGTAGTGACTGTTTCATTGGAATTCACTATAGAAGTGTGTCCTCTTAATTGGCCAGTTTGAACTGGCTGCCCATATCTGGGGCCAGTGGAAAAGGGAATAAATATGCAGATTTTAATTTACTAAATAATATCCTACATGTGTTTAAAATGTTACTTAGATCTAGCTTCTCCTTTTTCTTGGTATTCTTAAATCTAAAATATTGTTTTAACTTTTTATGGGTCAGTATATCCAGAAACGTCTTACCTTAAACTAGAATTGACACAAAAGAAAATCTAAAGATCTAAGTATTCCTTGTAATTTCAACTCTGCTGCTAATTCCATAGATCATTCCCTTTTAAAGCTACACTGTACCTTCATATTCTAAGCCTTCTTGGCATTTTTTACTCCAGTTTAAGTCTTCTTGGTTTCTTTCTGTAGTACATAAACTCACTTTTTTTCATTCTGCAAAATTAATATTTGTTCCTCCAAATTGTTTCTAACGATTGTTGATGATATTGAGATATTATTCATCTCATATAATTTTCTCTTCAATTTTCTTAATATTTGTGGGTTTCATGTATTTTCATTCTTGGTGTATTATCAGGTATTATATTGTTGTATAATCAGTTGAGTTTACAAATGTATTATCAGTTGATTAATCAGGTAATTGGAGATAATCAATTCTACTCCACATGCTAAATGACTTTTCTGTATTTCATTGAATTGTACAGAGGAAGTAGAGATAAGCAAATGTGTTCAACATATCACATAAGTTTTTAAACATTTCTTTGGATTCTTTTTTGCAATATGATCTTTCCTTTAACTTTATGCATTTGTGTATTTGTGTACTGTGTGTGCCTGGATATGTTTCTCTTTTGAAACCTACAAGTTTGGTTTTCAGGATAATGTAGTGCTTATTTTTTGCCTTTAGATTGATATCTTAAATCTCATGTTTTATTTATAAGTTTCATAAAGTATCTATTGATCTCCTATAGTGAAAACCTGAGGCAATTAGTTTGTCTCCATTTCTTTCACCTCTTTCCCAAAACATGAATTTTTTAAATTTTAAACTTTTAAATAAAAGTTCAAATAATCTTTATCTTTACTCCTCTTGCTCTTTCTATATTGGCTGATTATCTATTTTTTGAAGTGAAAGTGAAAGTTGCCCAATCGTGTCCAGCTCTTTGGGACCCCATTAACTATACAGTCCATGGAGTTCTCCAGGCCAGAATACTGGAGTGGCTAACCTTACATTCTCCAGGGTATCTTCCCAACCCAGGGATTGAAACCAGGGTCTCCTGCATTGCAGGGGAACTTTTTACCAACTGAGCTATCAGGGAAGCCCCCCTCCTTTTTTTAAGTGGATTATTTGTCTGCTTCTTCAGACTTTTCATTGTGACATATGCAAGATAGTCTCATATCTCCAAATGAATAAATAAGAAATTGTGGGAAATAGCTGAATTCTTGTCATTGATATGATTTAATAGTCATTCATATAGCTTTGTAACTGGCTTGATCTAGTTTACTTTTCCATTTATTTGACATGAACAATGTTAGAGAAGGTTGTGATTGATAAACCTATACATATCATAAGGAGAAGTAAGTCTCAACTCTCAAAAAGAATGTGATGCAGTCTCACAAATATTATTTGTATTCATTGTTTTTAATAATGCACTTTTCTTTTATATTTTCAAGATTTATTGCATTAGCAATCTATTAGATAAACTATAGTGTGCCTGGGGTCCTGAAAATCAACTGTAGGTTTGATGACTCACTAGAAGGATTCAGAGGACTGAGCATATAGTTATCCTCATAGCTAAGATTCATTACAGTGAAATGATATTAATATAAAGCCAAATCAGCAAAGACATATGGGACAAAGTCCACAGGAAATTAGTGTCAGCTTCCCCCAGCTGAGTCACAAAGGAAATGCTTAATTCTGCCAGCTAGAAGTAGAGACAGCACAACAAGCATCTGAAAGTCCAAGGTTTTTCTTGAGATCTGATCACATAGGCAATCTGCCTAGCAAGAAACAAAAATCAAGACTCCCAGAAGGAAAGCAGGTGTTCACTATAAAACTGTATTGCTTATGAACAGGTTAGACAAAGTTCAAGTATATTCCTCTGTTTGGAGAATAGTCAGAATCCTTCTGAAATGCAAGTTTTCATTTGCCAGCCAAGGGTCAAACTGGCAAGCAGGCTTTTCTAAGACTAGTAGTCTTAAGCCTGCTATAGTAACTTCTTTCTACACAATCATTTTCAGATATTATTCTTAGCTCTATATGTAAACATAAGTAATACTATTGGTCACTACAAATCTCTCCAATCTCGAGCTGTTTTAATTCATTTTTTTAATTGGATGAATATTTTCAAGTTTTTTCATCAGAAAAAAACTGGATGAATCTCTCCAGAACAGTGCTTCAGAGCACTGGCTATGGATTTTCAACTTCATAAGATAAAATCTATCCTTTTTGTGCAATATTGTTTACTTATCCTAAATTGTTTCCTTACTTACGGAATGAAGTTAACTAGTGATTTTTCTTTCATTTCTTTTTTGACTGCACCATGTCCGTGAGCTAACAAATCACAATATTTCCTTGAGAATACCAAGGACTTTTGTCTGAAAAATTTTCTGCATTTTTAACATCTCCGTGTGTGTGTGTGTGTGTGTATGTGTGTGTGTGTTAACCAGCATTGTTTGCTATATTCTTTTATAACTTTCGTTCCCTTTTTATGGATCTATGCATGTGGCCCTTGCTGTTTCTTCTCTATCCTTCACCTTGCCTGAGGTCAAGTCTTCCTGGGCCTCTGGTTTGCTCATCATGAAGTGAAGTGCAGGACAGGGGGTTGGCAGGATGGAAGCAGGGGAAGCAGTCTCCACAGACACTTTTAAATATTATCTAAATTTCCCTACCACAGCTGCTGAGACCTCTCTTTCAAGGGCATTATTTCTGCTCTTCTCAGTGTTTCTCCAGTTAATAATTATTAAAACCTGCATCCCACCTCCCCACCACTGACCAAGCCAGGCTTAAGGTTTGCCTCAGCTTGACCAAATTTTATACAATTTTGTTCCAGACTAGAGGCTGTAACCTCCCTTTTCTTTTGAGCATAGCCAAACTTCATTTGTAAATTCTTTCTCTGCTCATTTGTGATATAAGTTTTCACCCAGACTCCCAAGTTTCACAGCCCAGAAATATCTTTCTCAAGGACCTGGGAGCCATCACTTTGAAAAGTGATGATCAAGTAACATAGTGCCTCTATCTACCAGTCCTTGTGGGAGAGTAGGAGCCTGACTTCAGTCAGTGCCAATTAGCAAAGACAGATGCCTTAATCACTGTGACCAACCTCCCTCCTAATATCCTCCAGCACTTTTCCAATAGCTCATCTCAGCTCTTAAAAACTCATGCTTTTTGATGCAAACTATTACATACAGAATGGATAAACAACAAGGTCCTACTGCATAGCACAAAGAACCATATTCAGTATCCTGTGATAAACCATAATGGAAACATATATGAGGAAGAACATATATGTGTAACTGAACCACTTTGATGTTCAGCAGAAATTAACAACACTAATTAACTATACTTTAACCAAAAAAAAAAAAAAACAAACAAAAAACAAAACCTCTACCACCTTTTATTTCAGCACAGTTCAGTTCAATCTCCCATCACTATGAGAGATGTAATGCACAGAAATAGTTTTGAATAAAGTCTTCCTTGACCATTTTACTCCATCAGGTACAATTTCTCTTTGACACAGTTAGGAGTTCCCCATTCAGTTTTACCAAGCTCTATTTTCTCTCTGTTACACATCATTAATCATTTTATATTTTATATAATTTACTTATGTATATGTTTATTTGCATTGTTTGTCTAGCTCCAATTGAAATGCAAACTTTGCAAGCATAGGAGTCAACCTACTTTTTCCCCCCACCCCTTACCATGCTAGAAAAGGATCTCAAAGTAAGTACTGCATTATTAAATAGAAAGTATTGTATTTAAAGTATTCTAATTTGGAATCTGAGATGCTTTCTAGTTTCACTGAAGCTAGCCTTAGCCTTTACTTTTCTATGATATTCTTGTCTTCAATTGGTTTCAGAGAAGAGATTGAATAATAAATATTTTTAATATTATATTCTCAACCCAAAGGCTGTTATTGCATTTTAAAATAATTTTATTAAACATGTTTAAGGGAAATGTGTCTAATTTACTAATGATCATTTATTACTTACTCCTACATAATAGTACTCACTCTAAATGAACACATTTTTTCATTGTTCCTTTAAAGTTTGCATAAAATGTGTATGAGGTAAGAATTCTATTTATTATTCTTCATAGTCTGACTCCAAGCAACTGAATATTCAAAATAATCAACAGAATTTTTCACATTTACTTAAGGTGATGCTCTTTCATCCCTACTGTACAATGCCCGCCAATGAATCAATGTCCAGGTTTAAAAGTGCCCAAGAAATCCCACCAGCTGAGATCAGCTAAAACTACCACTCCAGACCAGTATCACCACAGGAATGCATTCAACTCCAGAGGTGGTTATGCTTTACCTCTACATGAAAAGCATTACTCTTAGTGATACAGATGGAGTATATTCCAGTCTTTCCAGCATTAAAGTCTGTTTATCAGCTGGAGAAATATATATCTCATCATAAAACTTTATTAAGAGCTACTAAAATGATACAACTAGGAAGACTCTTGTATGTCTTATGTTCTGAGTATCATGTAATTCCAGAAGGAAAGCATGAGGTACCATGATAAGTTTGACATTTTCCCTTCAAAGCACAAATATAAGAATGACACATACTTACTTATGGAACTATAGTGCCTTCCATTACCTCTAGAAAAAAATTGTTTAAATGTATATATCTATCCACCTATCCATCCATCCCTTTACAAACAAGGTATTGCTTCCTTTTTTTATTTTTTCTTAATTTTATCTCTCTCCATAGAAATGGTTAGGCCAAAGGATCCTTGCAGAAAAGATGACAAAGTTAGGTTGGGAGAGTGCTATATCCCCTTTTCTTTATTGGCCTAGAGCTAAGTGTAAGTCCACAGCCCCTTACCCAACATCCCTAGGCCCAAATGTGTTTTGGAATTCAGAACTTTTCAGATTTTAGAAAGGTAATACAGTACATGGCACATACACTGAATATTACTACAGCAGAGACTGGGGGGGCACATTTTAATCAAACAAATAAATATTTCTGCAGTAAAACATATATATACACACTGAATGAATCTGTACATAATTTGAAAAGAAAATGTGCCTTTTTTTTTTTTTTTTTTTTTTGCTTTCAGGTTTGGGAATTAAAATAATGGCATATACATATGTATCTGCCAAAACATGGTCACTACTTTTATTAAGGATAGTATATGTATTTTTTAAATCCTAAATGAAGCTTAAATTAAAAATAAGTACCTTCCCTTTTTAGTCCTTTTGTGGGAGGGAGGTGGTGCAGGATTCATCTTTTGATTATAATTACAATGATCTGTATCATTCTTTATACTGATATTTTGAAAGATCATTAATCTGTTCCAAAAGAACCAAAGAAGGACACAAATGCTCAATTTGGCTTTATTTTTCTTTAGCCAATTAAAAGGATAACAAGTAAACTTACAAGAAAGGAGATACTAAAAAGGAAGAATAGGAGAATCCATAAATCTAAATTCATAAATCCATAAATCAAGTGGTTCAACGGCTCCTAGATTATACAGTACCAGTGCTCTGGCTTAGTGTTAGATGTCACAGACATAACTCATGGTTCATTATTTTCTTTTCCAAAATAACACAGACCATCATTAAGAAAAATATTTCACAATCCAAGGCCAATACAATAAAAGCAGGGTTTTGCAACCTACCTTTTTGTTATCTATGCAAAATACCCATATATATTACCTAAGTGGAATCATACAATATTTTCCCTTGTGTCTGGCTTGAGTAGATACAAACTATTGCATATTTTCAATGTTTATCCACATTGTCACATATATCAGAACTTCACTTTTCATGGTTGAGTAGTATTTCATTCATTCTATGTATATACCGCAGTCTGTCTATACATTCATCTGTTGATGAATACTTTGGGTGTTTCCACCTTTCTGCTATTATAAATAATGCTGCTGAGAACATGGCTGTATAAGTATTCATTTTCCCTGTCTTCATTTTGGGTATATGCTTAGGAGTTGAGCTGTTAAGACATATGGTACTTCTATGTTTGCCTTTTTCAAGATATGTGAAACTATTAGAATCAGGGAGTGGGGGGCTTCATAAAGAACAATTTAAAATAATTTTTGTTCCAGAGGCACAATTTTAAACAATAAAAATTTTTATATCATCAGCTCCACAGAAGCTGAGGAATCATCACACCTGAGACCCATGAATAGCAGCCTTCAGCCTTTTCTCATGCAGAGATTCAAACATAACTGCAAGTCACTGGGCCTGCTCACATTCTTCAGTGAGATTCTGGCTTTTTCAGGACACTTATAGCTTTAGTATTCTTGCCTTGAGAACCCCATGAACAGCATAAAAAGACAAAAAGAACTCCCCAGGATGGTAGGTACCCAATATCATACTCGAGATCAGTGGAGAAATAACTCCATAAAGAATGAAGAGATTGAGCCAAAGCAAAAACATCACCCAGTTGTGGATGTAACTGATGATGGAAGTAAAGTCCGATGCTGTAAAGAGCAATACTGTATAGGAACCTGGAATGTTAGGTCCATGAATCAAGGCAAATTGGAAGTGGTCAAACAGCAGATGGCAAGAGTAAACACTGACCTTTTAGGAATCAGTGAACTAAAATGGACTGGAATGAGTGAATTTAACTCAAATGACCATTATATCTACTACTGTGGCAAGATTCTTTAAAAGAAATGGAGTAGCCATCATAGTCAAAAAAAGAGTCTGAAATGCAGTACTAGAATGCAATCTCAAAAACAACAGAGTGATCTCTGTTCATTTCTAAGGCAAATCATTCAATATCACAGTAATTCAAGTCTATGCCCTGACCAGTTATACTGAAGAAGCTGAACAGTTTTATGAAGACCTATAAAACATTCTAGAACAAACACCCAGAAAAGATGTCCTTTTCATTATAGGGGACTTATAGGGGACTGGAATGAAAAAGTAAGATGTCAAGAGATACCTAGAGTAACAGGCAAATTTGCCCTTGAGTACAAAACGAAGCAGGTCTAAAGCTAACACAGTTTTGCCAAGAGAATGCACTGGTCATAGCAAACACCCTATTCCAACAACACAAGAGAAGACTGTATACATGGACATCACCAGATGGTCAATACCAAAATCAGATTGATACATTCTTTGCAGCCAAAGATAGAGAAGCTCTACAAAGTCAGCAAAAACAAGACCGGGAGATGACTGTATGAGGACATGAACTCCTTCCAGCCAAATAAAGACTTAAATTGAAGAAAGTAGGGAAAACCATGAGACCATTCAGGAGACCTAAATCAAATCCCTTACAGTTATACAATGGAAGTGACAAATAGATTCAAGGGATTATATCTGATAGACAGAGTGCCTGAAGAACTATGGGCTGAGATTTGTGACACTGTACAAGAGGCAGTGATCAAGACCATTCCCAAGAAATAGAAATGCAAAAAGGCAAAATGGTTGTCTGAGGACAGACCTTAAAATAGCTGAGAAAAGAAGAGAAGTGAAAGGCTAAGGAAAAAAGGAAAGAGATATCCATCTGAATGCAGAGTTCCAAAGAATAGCATGGAGAGATAAGAAAGCCTTCCTCAGTGATCAGAGCAAAGAAATAGAGGAAAACAATAGAATGGGAAAGACTAGAGATCTATTCAAGAAAATTAGAGATACCAAGGAAAATTTTCATGCAAAGATGGGCACAATAAAAGACAGAAATAGTATGGACCTAACAGAAGCTCCTAAGAAAAAGTGTCAAGAATACATAGAACTATATGAAAAAGATCTTCATGACTCAGATAACCACAATGGTGTGAACACTCACCTAGAGCCACACATCCTGGAATTCGAAGTCAAGTGGGCCTTAGGAAGCATCACTACAAACAAAGTTAGTGGTGGTGATGGAATTCCAGTTGAGCTATTTCAAATCCTAAAATATGATGCTTTGAAAGTGCTGCATTCAATATGCCAGCAAATCTGGAAAACTCAGCAGTGGCCACAGGACTGAGAAAGGTCAGTTTTCGTTTCAATCCCAAAGAAAGGCAGTGCCAAAGAATGTTCAAACTACCACACAGCTGTACTCATCTCACATGCTAGCAAAGTAATGCTCAAAATTTCCCAAGTGTGGCTGCCATAGTACGTAAACCATGAACTTCCAGATGTTCAGGCTCGATTTAGAAAAGCCAGAGAGACCAGAGATCAAACTGCCAACATCCGTTGGATCATTAAAAAACAAGAGAGTTCCAGAAAAGCATCTACTTCTGCTTTATTGACTATGCTAAAGCCTTTTATTTGTATATCACAACAAACTGTGGAAAATTCTTAGAGGTGGGAATACCAGACCATCTGACCTGCCTCCTGAGAAATCTTTATGCAGGTCAAGAAGCAACAGTTAGGACTGAACATGAACAACAGACTGGTTCCAAATCAAGAAAGGAGTAAATCAAGGCTGTATATTGTCACCCTGCTTATTTAACTTATGTGCAGAGTACATCATGAAAAATGCTGGGTGGATGAAGCCTAAGCTGGAATCAAGACTGCTGGGAGAAATATCAATAATCTCAGATATGCAGATGATGCCATCCTTACAGCAGGAAGCAAAGAAGAACAAAAGGGCCTCCTCATGAAAGTGAAAGAGGAGAGTGGAAAAGTTGGGTTAAAACTCAATATTCAGAATTAAGATCATGGCTTCTGGTCCTATTACTTCATGGCAAACAGATGGGGATACTTTATAAACAGTAACAGACTTTATTCTGAGGGGCTCCAAAATCACTCCAGATGGTGACTGCAGCCATGAATTTAAAACAGACTTACTCCTTGGAGGAAAAGCTATGACCAACCTAGATAGCATATTAAAAAGCAGAGCCATTGCTTTGCCAACAAAAGTCCGTCAAGTCAAAGCTATGGTTTTTCCAGCAGTCACGTATGGATGTGAGAATTGGACTATAGAGAAAGCTGAGCCCCGAAGAATTGATGCTTTTGAAATGTGGTGTTGAAGTTTACTGGAGAGAGTCCCATGGACTGCAAGGAGATCCACCAGTCCATCCTAAAGGAAATCAGTCCTGGGTGTTCATTGGAAGGACTGATGCTGAAGCTGAAACTCCAATACTTTGGCCACCTTATGTGAAAAACTTACTTATTGGACAAGATCCTGATGCTTGGGAAAGATTGAAGGCAGGAGGAGAAGAGAACAACAGAAGACAGATGGTTGGATGGCATCACCAACTGACTGGACAAGAGTTTGAGTAAGCCTCGGGAGTTGGTGATGGATGGAATCCCGGCGTACTGCAGTCCACGGAGTTGCAGAGTCCCATACGACTGAGCTACTGAACTCAACTGTATCTCAGTCTTAAGCCCTCAGGAACTGCCACACTGGCTTGTATTCCAGAAAGGACATGGATTTTTTTTTTTTTATGGAATTCCAGTTGAGCTATTTCAAATCCTAAAATATGATGCTTTGAAAGTGCTGCATTCAATATGCCAGCAAATCTGGAAAACTCAGCAGTGGCCACAGGACTGAGAAAGGTCAGTTTTCGTTTCAATCCCAAAGAAAGGCAGTGCCAAAGAATGTTCAAACTACCACACAGCTGTACTCATCTCACATGCTAGCAAAGTAATGCTCAAAATTTCCCAAGTGTGGCTGCCATAGTACGTAAACCATGAACTTCCAGATGTTCAGGCTCGATTTAGAAAAGCCAGAGAGACCAGAGATCAAATTGCCAACATCCGTTGGATCATTAAAAAACAAGAGAGTTCCAGAAAAGCATCTACTTCTGCTTTATTGACTATGCTAAAGCCTTTTATTTGTATATCACAACAAACTGTGGAAAATTCTTAGAGGTGGGAATACCAGACCATCTGACCTGCCTCCTGAGAAATCTTTATGCAGGTCAAGAAGCAACAGTTAGGACTGAACATGAACAACAGACTGGTTCCAAATCAAGAAAGGAGTAAATCAAGGCTGTATATTGTCACCCTGCTTATTTAACTTATGTGCAGAGTACATCATGAAAAATGCTGGGTGGATGAAGCCTAAGCTGGAATCAAGACTGCTGGGAGAAATATCAATAATCTCAGATATGCAGATGATGCCATCCTTACAGCAGGAAGCAAAGAAGAACAAAAGGGCCTCCTCATGAAAGTGAAAGAGGAGAGTGGAAAAGTTGGGTTAAAACTCAATATTCAGAATTAAGATCATGGCTTCTGGTCCTATTACTTCATGGCAAACAGATGGGGATACTTTATAAACAGTAACAGACTTTATTCTGAGGGGCTCCAAAATCACTCCAGATGGTGACTGCAGCCATGAATTTAAAACAGACTTACTCCTTGGAGGAAAAGCTATGACCAACCTAGATAGCATATTAAAAAGCAGAGCCATTGCTTTGCCAACAAAAGTCCGTCAAGTCAAAGCTATGGTTTTTCCAGCAGTCACGTATGGATGTGAGAATTGGACTATAGAGAAAGCTGAGCCCCGAAGAATTGATGCTTTTGAAATGTGGTGTTGAAGTTTACTGGAGAGAGTCCCATGGACTGCAAGGAGATCCACCAGTCCATCCTAAAGGAAATCAGTCCTGGGTGTTCATTGGAAGGACTGATGCTGAAGCTGAAACTCCAATACTTTGGCCACCTTATGTGAAAAACTTACTTATTGGACAAGATCCTGATGCTTGGGAAAGATTGAAGGCAGGAGGAGAAGAGAACAACAGAAGACAGATGGTTGGATGGCATCACCAACTGACTGGACAAGAGTTTGAGTAAGCCTCGGGAGTTGGTGATGGATGGAATCCCGGCGTACTGCAGTCCACGGAGTTGCAGAGTCCCATACGACTGAGCTACTGAACTGAACTGTATCTCAGTCTTAAGCCCTCAGGAACTGCCACACTGGCTTGTATTCCAGAAAGGACATGGATTTTTTTTTTTTTTCGGTTTACCTTGTAATAGCTAAAAAACTGACTTTCCAGAAGTTTCAGAAGTCTCAGGGAAACTGTCTAATCATTCAGTCTATCAATGGTTTCAACAACACAGATACAATTGTTCACGTAACCACTTAACTGGCAGAGGCACCTCTGTGCTGCTGTCTCTGAGCGCCGCTGCCTGCCTTGACGCAAGCCCAGCAGACCCTTGGAGCCCAGGATGTCAGTCAGGAAGCCCCAGAAACCCATTTCCACTCTGGCCCCATGCCAGCGCCCCAGAACCAAGCCAGAGGCTCCAGAAACAAGAGGGAAGACTGCGCAGGAGTAGCCAAATACGAAGCGGAAGGAGCTGTCCCCGGCCACGCCCCACCTTCCGGGGCCTCTCTAACCTGCTCTCCCGCTCTTCTGCTTCTCTGCTGATTCGTCCGCCTCGCACGGCGCTGTTGACATGCAGGGCACCTGCCAGCTGCCTGGGGCCTGTGCCTTTCTTTGCCACATATGAGCTGCTTCCCTTTCTTATTCTTCATGGTTTATAAAGTGAAACTGAAGTGTAAATTATTCGCTCAGTTATCAGACTCTTTGAAACCCCATGGACTGTAGCCTGTCAGGCTCCTCTGTCTATGAAATTCACCAGGCAAGAATACTGGAGTGGGTAACCATTCCCTTCTCCAGGGGAATCTTCCGAACCCCGTGATGGAACTTGAGTCTACCGTCTGGCAGGCAGATCCTTAACTGCCTGAACCAATAGGGAGCCGAATTTCTTAAGACCCAATTCAAATGAAACTTCCTTTACTGCAGCTACATCCAGCTCTTTTACATCCCCTAAACATGGTGGGCTTCCCTGGTGGCTCAGCGGATAAAGAATCTGTCTGCAATGCAGAAAATGCGGGATCCATCCCTGGGTCTAGAAGATCCCCTGGAGAAGGGACTGGCCACCCACTCTTTTCTTGCCTGGAGATTTCCATGGACAGAGTAGCCTGGCAGGCTACAGTCCATGGAGTTGCAAAGGATACAACTAAGCGACTAATACATACAAACGTGATGAATTCTAGCAGTACCCTGTGGGATCCTCCAGGGCCCCAAAGGCTTCTCAGGGCCCTCATTTCTTGTAATGTAAAAGTTTCAGCTTCCCAGACCATCACTGAGGACCAAAGCAAGGATGCAAACAGTAGTCAGGGACTTAAAAGAATGCAGAAACAAAGGCAGGGCCAGTCAAGGAACAGCAGGGCAACATTTAAAGCAAGATTCTAGCTCTGGTTCAAAGGATATAAATAACATTATCTTTTAATTCTTTTGCAGGGTGGCTCAGAGGTTAAAGCGTCTGCCTCCAGTGCGGGAGACGGGTTCCATACCTGTGTTGGGAAGATCCCCTGGAGAAGGAAATGGCAATCCACTCCAGTATTCTTGCCTGGAGAATCCCATGGACAGAGAAGCCTAGTAGGTTACAGTCCATGGGGTCGCAAAGAGTCAGACATGACTGAGCGACTTCACCTTACCTCACCTTAAGCCCCCCTCTACCTTCACTACCCCAAGTGGAGGATGGTAACCTCAGGCTGAGCACAAAATTCCTGGAACATAGCCCTATTAACCTCACTACCAACCAATTGGAAGAAAGTCATACTTCCTGCAGCCCTCACTCCAAATTTCGCCCTAAGAACCTCCCTGAAAACCATCTGGGAGTTCTTTTTCTTGTTGTTTCCCAAGCATAAACTGCACATTCTCCTTGCTTGACCCTACACTAAAACTTTTCTCTGCTCCAGACTCTGGTGTTTCAGTTTGTTGGCCTCACTGTGAGTTGGGGACATGAACTTGTGTTCCATAACTATTTCATGCTGAATAACTTCCTTATACTTCTGGAAACCAAGTTTGTCTGCCTGCTATCACCTACTACTCTGTAAAGATAAAAATCCAAATAGCAACTTATCAGTAAGTTATTTTCTAATTCAAAAGACTATAAGTTCTGCTCTATTTTCCAAATTTCTCTGAAAATACATTTTACCACCTGATACATTTGAATATAATTAAATGTTCATATATGTTCAGTCGTGTCCAACTGTTTGCAACCCCATGTAATTTAGCCTCCTAATCTCTTCTCTCCTTGGAATTTTCTAGGCAAGAATACTGGAGTGGGTTGCCATTTCTTCTTACAGGAGATCTTCCTAATCTAAGAATTAAACCAGGATTGGCAGGCAGATTCTTTACCACTGAGCCAGCTGGGAAGCCCATAGAAAGAAGTAGAACTGAGTAAACCTGGTTTATGGCCAAGCTTCTTTTTTGAAAAGTTGAAGAACTGAGTTGAACTACAACTACTTGGTACTATTGTAGTCTGTCACAAGTTCTAAGTCTAAGACTTTGTGTAATCCTTGGCAAGGAGGGAATTTAATATTTTTAAAATGAGAACACTGTGTTCTGTCAGATTTCTGTAAGTGTCGATTCTATGCCCTGTTTGAAGTATGGTTTTATTTGTAATTAATATTGGGCTATTTTATTCTAATGGCTAAAGTCAGAAGACAACTATAACTCAGAGAACTGAGAAAAGTAAAATATGGGATTGTTGATGAGCATCATGGAACTCAACTCTGATTTTGCTCAAAGCAGCACTTTTCTAAGTGATGTGCATGCCCACTATTTGAGGGTAGGTAATAAACCTATATGCAGGTCAGGAAGCAACAGTTAGAACTGGACATGGAACAACAGATTGGTTCCAAATAAGAAAAGGAATATGTCAAGGCTGTATATTGTCACCTTGCTTATTTAACTTATATGCAGAGTACATCATGAGAAATGCTGGGCTGGAAGAAACACAAGCTGGAATCAAGATTTCTGGGAGAAATATCAATAACCTCAGATAAGCAGATGACACCACCCTTAGGGCAGAAAGTGAAGAGGAACTAAAAAGCCTCTTGATGAGAGTGAAAAAGTTGGCTTAAGCTCAACATTCAGAAAACAAAGATCATGGCATCCGGTCCCATCACTTCATGGGAAATAGATGCGGAAATAGTGTTAGACTTTATTTTGGGGGGCTCCAAAATCACTGCAGATGGTGACTGCAGCCATGAAATTAAAAGACGCTTACTCCTTGGAAGAAAAGTTATGACCAACCTAGATAGCATATTCAAAAGCAGAAGCATTACTTTGCCAACAAAGGTCTGTCTAGTAAAGGCTATGTTTTCTCCAGTGGTCATGTACGGATGTGAGAGTTGGACTGTGAAGAAAGCTGAATGCCAAAGAATTGATGCTTTTGAACTGTGGTGTTGGAGAAGACTCTTGAGAGTCCCTTGGACTGTAAGAAGATCCAACCAGTCCATTCTGAAGGAGATCAGCCCTGGGTGTTCTTTGGAGGAAATGATGCTAAAGCTGAAACTCTAGTACTTTGTCCACCTCATGCAAATAGTTGACTTATTGGAAAAGACTCTGATGCTGGGAGGGATTGGGGGCAGGAGGAGAAGGGGACGACCGAGGATGAGATGGCTGGATGGCATCACCAACTCGATGGATGTGAGTCTGAGTGAACTCCGGGAGTTGGTGATGGACAGGGAGGCCTGGTGTGCTGCAATTCATGGGGTCACAAAGAGTCTGACACTACTGAGCTACTGAACTGAACTGAACTGAATATGACTATTATTTTATAATTCTCTGAAAACAGAAAGATTTATTTTCAGCATATAGAATAGTGTCCTGCTCACAGAAAACACTTTTCTGAAAGTATGTTTTCAATGAAAAAATAAAGTGAATTATATATGTTCCTTATTTTTTTATAGTAGGTTGTTATATATAATTATGTATTACTTATTGAGATTGTCCTGGGTTCAGTCAATGGGTTGAGAAGATACCCTGGAGAAGGAAATGGCAATCCAATCCAGTTTTCCTGCCTGAAAAATCCCATGAACAGAGAAGCCTGGTAGGCTACAGTCCATGGGGTTGCAAAGAGTTGGCCACAACTGAACAACTTCACTTTCACTTTATTGAGATTTATTTCTATAAATGTAGCACATAATTTGTACTTTAACCTAAACTAGTGTAGCTGCACAGTTACCCAAATTCAGAAAAAATCAGGAACAATATCAGTTTATCACCATCCATTTTTTGGCTCTTAAATAAGTGTGCATGCCATTTTCTTTTCTTTTATACCCACTTTTGTATTGCTAAGTAGCTTGAATTTGTAAATGCAAAAAACACTTGAATAATTAATATTACTCCTTTCTATATGAGAAAGCATTAATTGGATAATCATTATGAGATTTGGCAGTATTTTTTAAAGTGTGCTATAGACTGAATGTCTGTGCACCCCCATAATTCATATTTGAAAATTCACAACATGAGGATATAAAATAGGTCATTAAGTCATATGAATGTAACCAACCTGAATGATTAGTGCCCTTATAAAAGAGGCCCTACAGAATTCCTTTTTCCCATTCACCATATGAGAACAAAATGACTGTTTATGAACCAGGAAATGGAATTTCATTAAACACTGACTATACTACCACCGTGATATTAGACTTCCAGCCTACAGAACAGTGGAAAATGCATTTGTGTTGTTTATAAGCTATGCAGTTTGTAGTAAACGGACTAGTTAGAAAGTGTAAATATGTTAAAAAAAAAAAAAAGGACTCTGGGTAAGATTATATAAAAATACAAGGCACTGTTACAATATTTGGAACAAACATATATTTTAAAAAACTCTTTCATCATTTATAGGAAATTCAAATTAATCAACATTCTGTCATTTTTATTTGCTAAATCTGACAACCCTAATTCTGGAGCTAAAAAGCTTAATTCATATCTTTACAATTGGTAGTATATATGATCCAACCAGTCCATTCTGAAGGAGATCAGTCCTGGGATTTCTTTGGAAGGAATGATGCTAAAGCTGAAACTCCAGTACTTTGGTCACCTCATGTGAAGAGTTGACTCATTGGAAAAGACCCTGATGCTGGGAGGGATTGTGGGCAGGAGGAAAAGGGGATGACAGAGGATGAGATGGCTGGATGGAATCACTGACTCAATGGACGTGAGTCTGAGTGAACTCCGGGAGATGGTGATGGACAGGGAGGCCTGGCATGCTGCAGTTCATGGGGTCGCAAAGAGTCAGACATGACTGAGCGACTGAACTGAACTGAACTGAACTGATGAACTTGAATATGTTACTTAAGCTCTGTACCTCAAGTTTCTCATTTGTGAAACTTAGCTCATAATAGGAATTACCTCACTAACAGGTTGAAAATCTGTTCATATATTTACACATACACACACACACATATATATACACATGAGTGTTATATATATATATATGAGTTATGTATATGCATGTGTAGATATATAATATGTTAAATATGTGATGGACTATAAACAGTACATGCTTTATAGGAAGCATTATATATATGAATTATAATATTTTCGGCCTTTGACATAGTAATGTGATGAAATAACCAACTCCAAAACTCACTGACTTACAACAACAAATATTTACTTCTTGTTCATTGTCCTATGAATCAGTTAAAACCTCTTTCAGAATGGGCTAGCCAACCATCTATTCACATTCTTTTGGTCAAAGCAAATCATGTAACTAAACCCTGTTCCAAGAAGTAAGGAAGCATAATTTTCCTACAAAGGATGTGCTGTGGGAAAAGTGAATGATATACCATGGTTATTATTTTTCTTGTTGAGCATACACTATGTTTAGGCATTAAGAACACAGCAGAAAACAAAACAAAGCCCCTGATTTACAGAGTTTATAGTTCAGTGCAGAGGAGATGGACAATAAACTAGAACACCATCAACTGGTGTTCTTTACTACGGGGAATATTAATGGACATGAAGAAAGAGGGAGTACTTAGACACATAGAAAAAGACATCATCCACAAGGAAAATTCCACTATGGAACATATCACATTTATCTATACGATGAACATAGATACATAGATACTATCTATACATTAGATAGTTCCATCTAATGTAACTGCTGTCTACTCAACTCTCTTTACTGTGACTTTGAAATTTCCATTCTATCATGATTTTTTAAAACGTACAAGTACTCTAAATTTAGCCAATTTTGATGAAGCAAAGCAAGTGGAGGTGATGGAATTCTAGTTGAGCTATTTCAAATCCTAAAAGATGATGCTGTGAAAATGTTGCACTCAATATGCCAGCAAATTTTGAAAACTTAGCAGTGGACACAGGACTGAAAATGGTCACTTTTCATTCCAATCCCAAAGAAAGGCAATACCAAAGAATGCTCAAACTACCCCAAAATTTCACTCATCTCATACGCTAGTAAAATAATGCTCAAAATTCTCCAAGCCAGGCTTCAGCAATACATGAACCGTGAACTTCCTGATGGTCAAGCTGGTTTTAGAAAAGGCAGAGGAACCAGAGATCAAATTGCCAACATCTGCTGGATTATTGAAAAAGCAAGAGAGTTCCAGAAAAACATCTATTTCTGCTTTATTGACTATGCCAAAGCCTTTGACTGCATGGATCACTATAAACTGTGGAAAATTCTCAAAGACATGGTAACACCAGACCACCTGACCTGCCTCTTGAGAAACCTGTATGCAGGTCAGGAAGCAACAGTTAGAACTGGATATGGAACAACAGACTGGTTCCAAATAGGAAAAGGAGTACGTCAAGGCTGTATACTGTCACTCTGCTTATTTAACTTATATGCAGAGTACATCATGAGAAACGCTGGGCTGGAGGAAGCACAAGCTGGAATCAAGATTGCTGGGAGAAATATCAATAACCTCAGATATGCAGATGATACCACCTTTATGGCAGAAAGTAAAGAAGAACTAAAGAGCCTCTTGATAAAAGTGAGAGAAGAGTGGAAAAGCTGGCTTAAAGCTCAGCATTCAGAAAATGAAGATCATGGCATCTGGTCCCATCATTTCATGGCAGATAGATGAGGAAACAGTGTCTGACTTTTTTTTTTTTTTGGCCCTAAATTAACTGAAGATGATGATTAC
>SJYC01123425.1:0-12887 GCA_006408675.1 Madoqua kirkii
TGAAAGATAAAAACTATATAGTTATCTCAATAGAGGCAGAGAAAGCCTTTGATAAAATTCAACATCCATTTATCATAAAAAAAAAAAACAAAAAACCTCCAGAAAGCAGGCATAGAAGGAACATACCTCAAAATAATCAGAGCCATATATAATAACCCCAGTGAAAACATTATCCTCAATGGTAAAAAATCAAAAGCATTTCTCCTAAAATCAGGAATAAGACAAGAGTTCCCACTTTCACCACTACTATTCAACATAGTTATGGAAGTTTTAACCATAGCAATCAGAGAAGAAAAGGAAATAAAAGGAATCCAGATTGGAAAAGAAGAAATAAAACTCACTGCTTGCAGATGACATGATCCTCTACATAGAAAACCCTAAAGACACCACCAGAAAATTATGAGAGCTAATCAATGAATACAGTAAAGTGGCAGCATATAAAATTAACACATAGAAATCCCTTGCATTTCTTTACACAAGCAATGAGAAAGCAGAAAGAGAAATTGAGAAAACAATCCATTCACTATTGTGATGAAAGGAATAAAATACTTAGGAATAAATCTACCTAAAAAACAAAAGACCTATATATAGAAAACAATAAAACACTGATGACAGAAATCAAAGATGACATAAATAGATGCATAAATATACCATGTTCATGGATCAGAAGAATCAGTATAGTGAAAATGAGTATACTACTCAAAGCAAACTATAGATTCAATGCAATCCCTATCAAGCTACCAATGGTATTTTTCAGAGAACTAGAACAAATAATTTCAAAGAAAACAATCCATTCACTATTGTGATGAAAGGAATAAAATACTTAGGAATAAATCTACCTAAAAAACAAAAGACCTATATATAGAAAACAATAAAACACTGATGACAGAAATCAAAGATGACATAAATAGATGCATAAATATACCATGTTCATGGATCAGAAGAATCAGTATAGTGAAAATGAGTATACTACTCAAAGCAAACTATAGATTCAATGCAATCCCTATCAAGCTACCAATGGTATTTTTCAGAGAACTAGAACAAATAATTTCACAATATCTATGGAAATACAAAAAAAAAAAAAAAAAACAAAACACAACTCAAATAGCCAAAGAAATCTTGAGAAAGAATGAAACTGGAGGAGTCAACCTGCCTGACTTCAAACTATACTACAAAGCTACAGTCATCAAGAGAGTATGGTACAGGCACAAAGACAGAAATATAGATGAGTGGAACAAAATAGGAAGCCCAGAGATAAATCCATATGCCTATGGGCATCCTATCTTTGACAAAGGAGGTAAGAATATACAATGGAGAAAAGACAATCTCTTTAACAAGTGGTGCTGGGAAAACTTGTCAATAACGTTTGAAAGAATGAAACTAGAACACTTTCTAACACCATACACAAGACTAAATTCAAAATAGTTTAAAGCTCTAAATGTAAAACCAGAAACTATAAAACTCCTGGAGGAGAACACAGGGAAAACACTCTCTGACATAAATCATAGCAGGATCCTCTGTGACTGATCTCCCAGAGTTATGGAAATAAAAGCAAAAATAAACAAATGGAACCTAATTAAATTTTAAAATTTTGGCACAATGAAGTGAACTATAAGCAAGGTGAAAAGACAGCCTTCAGAATGCAAGAAAATAATAGCAAACAAAGCAACTAACAAATAATTAATCTCAAAAACATACAAGCAGCTCCTGCAGCTCAATTCAGGAAAAATAAATGACCCAATCGAAAAAATGGGCCAAAGAACTAAACAGAAATTTCTCCAAAGAAGACACACAGATGGCTAACAAATACATGAAAAGATCATGTACTTGATCTTTATCAAATCATTATCAGAAAAATGCAAATCAAAACTGCAATGAGGTACCATCTCACACCAGTCAGAATGGCTGCTATCCAAAAGTCTACAAACAAGAAATGCTGAAGAGAGTGTGGAGAAAAGGGAACCTTCTTACACTGTTGGTGAATACAAACTATTACAGCCACTATGGAGAACAATGTGGAGAAAATAAGACTGGTTTGATGCATGAGACAGGGTGCTCAGGGCTGGTGCACTGGGATGACCCTGAGGGATGTGATTGGGAGGGAGGTGGGAGGGGAGTTCATGATGGGGAACACAGGTACACCCATGGCTGATTCATGTCAATGTATGGCAAAAACCACTACAATATTGTAAAATAATTAACCTCCAATTAAAATAAATTAATTAATTGAAATAAATAAATATGGCTTTCATTGGTCATTTCTGTTTTTGTTATACATTCCTGGCTTTGCATTTCTCATGTATTTCTTATTTTGTGCAATTACTTGTATCAAAGACAGTTAATTATATTACTTTCTTTCATTATATTTTCACTTTTCAACTGTGCTTTAATGAAAGCTATTTCACTATCATCTCCCAAATTTCCAATAAAATTATACCCTACTTGATAGGCCTGTGTAGGCAATGTTTGGTACATAAATAAAAGAAATTGGATATATCCTACATTTTAATTCATTATAGAAAGATAATAGAATGTGTGAGTAACACCAAGTGTTTAGGGACAACATCTATGCAAGCAAAATGGAAAAAAAAATTAGAGAAAAATATCAAATATTTCACAGAATAAGATTTTTGATGCTGATACATAAATCCCTAAGACAAGCAGTAATCTGTATTACTTTTGTGTTTTATTTATCTAGCCATTCTTAAATGGATAGTCTAGAAATTATTATTGTAATTCATCTCTTGTTAGAGCTTGTCTTTACAAATTATTTTATGAGATGCTCTAAGTCCTTGTATGTTGTAAAATATCTGTGTGTTCTCTTTAAACTTTAATAATGAACTGAAGAATATGAGACTCTTTCATTAAACATAGGGGCTTCCCTGGTGGCTCAGAGAAGCTAAAATAATTTTACATTTACTCTGTTTTCTTCTACCAGTTTAGTTTCAAATGAGTCTTTTGTAGATAACTTATTTGTTCTGCATTGGTGCTTATAAAGATATTTTCCTAAAATACCACTTTTACAATTAAAAAGTAATGTATAGGTGACCTTCTGAAATATTTGTGTAAGGAGGTTGAGAAATTCTTTCTAGTGTAAAGCAGCAATAAAAGTGAATAAAATAATCAAAAAAAATTTTTCAATAAAATGCACTGATTCTCAGTAAAAGCATTTGGAGTCTTTGACATGTAAACCAGGGGCTGCTTCTTTCTGTCCTCCAGTAACTAGCTGGGAGTTTATGTTCTGGGTGGTATTGCCAGTTTCCATCATCACCCTATAACTCTAACTCTGTGATGCAGCAAATCCACTCTAAGCAAGAAAAAAAGGACATGAAAAATAGCTATGCCTTCCTGCACCTAGTCGTAACGCCAGTGCAATGAGATCCTATTCTGCGGCTGTGAAGGTTGGAATTTCACACTATACTCAACACCAGGACAATGTCCAAGAAACTGTATTTATGGATCCACCTGACATATTTGACATTATGTAAAGCAGAGCATGGAAAAATCCATTTCAAAGACAGGTTGTAGAAACCACTGTGGTAAATAATTTGGGAGGACTAATATTACTATGATGCAAGGGTGGGGGCAAGAGAAATTGCAGACTGTCTTGAAATCTGATGAGAGCTGGGAATAGATTCAGTCATCCAGGGTTTTTCTAATGTCAAACTTCAACCCTCTTGTCCAGAAGTCTGTGAACATGTGCAAGGCTATGCCTGTTCAGGAGACACCAGAGAAATTTGTAAGCAACTGGCTCTGGCTGTATACGGGACTGACTTTTAATATCCTCTACAATGAAAGTATTCCAAAGCTACAGACAGCTCTAATCCAAAGGCTTAGAGTCTTATGGCTTAAGTTTTAAGCATGGCCTCTGACCAATCACAGACTGACCACTAAGTTAAGCACACCTCCGACAATCCTGGTGAAAAACTAAGTGCTTTTCTCTTAACATCTTCAGCAATATTCTTTCTGCCCACTTAGCACAGCACTTCTAGTCAACATCTTACTGGAGATTTAGCTGGGGTTTAGGCAAGAGAGAGAAAGAAAATCTGGATAGATTGAAAAGGAAGCATTAAACTTGACTTTTCTCACAGACAACATAAGCTTGCATGCTGAAAAGAATAGGGAATATATACTTACGTACATGGACACACATGCATAAAACTATGAGTTCCACCAATTTCAAGTTAAAGGATTAAATATACACTTTTAATAGAAAGAAAATCCCCCAACATTTACACTAGTGCTTAAAATAAAATATTTAGGAATAAATTTAAGTGGTGTGCAATTCTATGCAGAAAAACAGCAAAACAATTTTAAGGAAAATATAGTCAGAACTGATAAAAATAAATGTGAAAACTTCTATGAACAAGGTTGGGAAGACATAAAGGAAAACATACGGATTTGTGAAACAGAACTGAGAATTCTGAACTTAATTATTTCATATATGATCTATTGCTTTTCAATAAAAATGCAAAAATGCTAAAAATACAATGAGGAGCAGATAGTCTTTTAAACAAATCACCAGAAGACAATGGGATATCCAATTTGAAACAATAAATCTAGATTCTTACTTCACACTGTACAAAAGGTTTTACTCAGAATAAAGCATATACCTAAATATAAGTGATAAAACTATAAAACTCTTTCTTAGAGTCTTCAAGATGAGGATTAAGTCTTCCTGAATTAGGCTTAGTGTGTCAGCTTCCCTGCTGGCTCAGAGTGTAAAGAATATGGCTGCCATGTAGGAGACCCAGATATAATCTTTGGATCAGGGACATCCATGGAGAAGGGAATGGCTATCCACTCCACTCCAGTATTTTTGCCTAGAGAATTCCATGGACAGAGGAGTCTGGCAGGCTTCATGGATCACAAGGAATTGGACATGCCTGAGTGACTAACACTTTCAAATATTTCTTAGGTATTGCATAAACATAATAAGAATACAATTTAAAAATGGAAATATGGACTTTCTCAAAATTAAAAGTTTTGTTTTTCAAAAAATTCCTTAAATAAAGTGAAAGGGTAAGCTACATACTAGAAGAAAATATTTGCAATCATATATTCTATAAAGAATTTATATGAAGAATATATAAGGAAATTTTAGAACTCAAAAATATAAATAGCACAAAAAATATCAGCATAAAAATCTGAATAAACCTTTCACTAAAGTTGACATTTAGTTGGCCAAAAAACACATGAAAAAGTTCAGGAATCAATCATCTTTAGGAAAAAGCAAATTCAAACCAAAGGAGATACTACTTCATATCTATTTGAATATTTGTAGTTAAAAAGTCAGACAAGTCATTAGGGACACGGAAATTAAAACAACAGGACATGCCCCTACACACCATTTGAGTGGCCAAATCCAAAACACTGATAACACCAAATGTGGGCAAGAGAACTATCATTCATTAAGGATGATATTGCAAAAGGGTACAGAAACTTTAGAAGAGAGTTTGGTGGTTTCTTATACCATAAAACATGCTATTATCACACAATCAACAATCCTTCTCCTATGTATTTACCCAAACAAATTAAAAATTTATGTCCACATAAAAACTTGCACACGTATATTTATAAGAGCTGTATTACTAATTTCCCAAACTTGGAAGCAATTAAAATGCCCTTCAGTAGGTGAAAAAACTGCAGTGTAGCCAGACAACTGAATATTATTCAGTGATAAGATAAGAAATGAGCTATCAAGTCATGAAAAGACTTAAAGGAAACTTAAAAGCAATTACAAAGTGAAAAAAGTCTATCTCAAAAGTCTACAAACTAAGGTTTCAATATCCTGGAAGAGGCAAACCAGTGGAGTCAGTAGAAAGGGTTTTTGGTTGCCAGGAGTGCAGGCTGCAGAGAGGGAGAGGATAAATAGGCAGAGAACAGAGAATACTTAGAGCAGTGAAAATAGTCTGTATGATACTATAACGATGGATACACATCATTATACATTGTCCAAACATATAGAATGCACAATACCAAGAGTGAAACTTATCTAGTCTATGGAGTCTAGGTGATAATGATCTGTCAGTATAAGTTTGCCTATTGTATAGATATTTCACTCTGCTGTGGAATGTTGATAATGAGAGAGCATGTGCATGCCTAGGGGAAAGGGTATATGATAAATCTCTGTTATCTTCTCAATTTGCTGTGAACTTAAACCTGTATTTAAAAAATAAAAATTATTTGTAAAACAATGACAATGTAGGTAAGTATATGGAGAAACTAGGATATTCATACATCGTTAGTGAGTACATAAAATGGTGTAGCTTATTTGGAAAAACAATTTCTTAAAATCTTAAACATAGATTTACCATACCAGTAAGCAATTGCACTTCTAAGTATATATTCAAGGTAAATAAAAATATTTGTAAACCCAAAGACCTGTATGTGAATGTTATTGCCACATTATTTGTAATAACTCAAAGAAAAACCCTAAGAAAAAACAATGAATAGAATCATGTCTTTGGGTACTTTTGCTTAAAATAATCATACATTTTGTAAAGTTATTTAGGGAGAAATAAAATGAGAGGAATACGGAGTTTCCTTAATATACCAGTTCTAGAAGTGAACTGTCTCTTAATTTATTAGGCAATAGAATGTGACTTAAGAGGAAAATCAGAGAGGGAGAGATAATAAACAGCTACTCTTCAGAAAAATTAATTCATAACTACATCCTTAGTTCCTTTTCAGAAATACAGCAATGTGTCCAAAATAGCCAGACAATGCAAAGACCCAACTTTTCATTTCTTTGTAATTCTCTTTTCCTGAACACAATAGGGCAAGGACTTGAACTGAGCAATGGAGGAAAATCTCTATTGTTTTAGTTGGCAAAACTAACAAAAGAGTCGAACACGACTGAGTGACTGAACTGAACTGAACTGAACTGAAGGAGAGCATCTGACTTACTTTGAATGTCAGTGGTCACAGTGGTAAGGACTTTCACCACCTATTTTTAACAACAAAACCGCTGTTTACAGACTCCAAATATATATTAGAATGTTGACATATTTATGTATCTAGTTTGGCTGTAGCTTTTATTCTGGATCTATTAAAAAGGACAGACTGCAAAATAAATCTGATATCAAGTTTTATACTCTATGCATATAATAATAATAGAGGCTATTTGGAGAAAAGGACATTACTAGAATTTATCAGGACTTCATTTACTGGAAAAAATTACAGTAACTTGTGTTTACTGTAGCTTGTGAGTACCATAAGATTATGTACAGTAATTGGCCTGTGGCATATTTTCAAATCATTACAAAGCCCAGGGTCTTCATAAATCACCAGTTAGGAAGCACTCATACAACACTATTCTTTAGTAGCAAATATATATAAGAAAAGTTTTATTTTAAATTATTTCTGCTGCTGCTGCTGCTGCTGCTAAGTCGCTTCAGTCATGTCCAACTCTGTGCGACCCCATGGACTGCAGCCCACCAGGCTCCTCCATCCATGGGATTTTCCAGGGAAGAGTACTGGAGTGGGGTGCCAAATTACTTTTAAAAGTAAAGTTTTCCAATTTTTTTAATACCCAATTTACTTAGCTAAATCCGAGGTTAGCTTTAAAATACTTCCCAAAGAAAAGACTTGAACAATATCCATATTCACCTTTACAGGACAATAAGAAGAACAGTAAAAAAGAAATGAAAGGAAAAAAATATGCATGTAGTTTGATGAATGCTTAACTATAACTCTAGTTTATTGATATGCAACTACTGATAAAATATGCAGAGTTAAAGCAAAACCAAATTTAGAATTTATGATATTCTTAAGCAAAAGAAGCAATTAGAGAAGTCATAAAATAATACTTGCAATATTTTATTAGATTCAAAAATTACTGTTGGGCAAAAAGTAACATAAAATTAAAAGCTAAAACAAGAGGCAAGGAAAATACTTCTGCTGTTATGAGTCAGATGTTATAGTTCTGATGGTAATTTTATGTGTCAAATTCTCTGGGTCACTGAGTGCCTAGATATTTGATTAAAACTTATGTCTGGGTGTGTCTGTCATGGTGTTTCTGGAGGAAATTAATATTTGAATAGTCCTTTTGCATTAACATTTACATAATTATTATTTTAATCAATAATTTCCACCTAACTAAGTAATTTCTAAAAGGTCTTGTAGGTCTTCATAGAGCTGTTCAGCTTCTTCAGTGTTACTGGTTGGGGCATAGGCTTGGATTACTGTGATATTGAATAGTTTGCCTTGGAAATGAACAGAGATCATTCTGTTATTTTTGAGATTGCATCCAAGTACTGCATTTCAGACTCTTTTGTTGACCATGATGGTTACCCCATTTCTTCTGAGGGATTCCTGCCCACAGTAGTAGATATAATGATCATCTGAGTTAAATTCACCCATTCCAGTCCACTTTAGTTTGCTGATTCCTAGAATGTCGACGTTCACTCTTGCCATCTCGTTTGACTACTTCCAATTTGCCTTGATTCATGGACCTAACATTTCAGGTTCCTATGCAATATTGCTCTTTACAGCATCGGACCTTGCTTCTATCACCAGTCACATCCACCACTGGGTATCGTTTTTGCTTTGGCTCCATCTCGTCATTCTTTCTGGAGTTTTTCTCCACTGATCTCCAGTAGCATATTGGGCACTTACTGACCTGAGGAGTTCCTCTTTCATGATCCTATCATTTTGCCTTTTCATACTGTTCAGGGGTTCTCAAGGCAAGAATATTGAAGTGGTTTGCCATTCCCTTCTCCAGTGGACCACATTCTGTCAGACCTCTCCACCATGACCCATGCGTCTTGGGTTGCCCCACACAGCATGGCAGTTTCAATTGAGTTAGACAAGGCTGTGGTCTGTGTAATCAGATTGGCTAGTTTTCTGTGATTATGGTTTCAGTGTGGTCATGTAAGGATGTGAGAGTTGGACTGTGAAGAAAACTGAGCACCGAAGAATTGATGCTTTTGAACTGTGGTATTGGAGGAGACTCAATCTTGAGAGTCCCTTGGACTGCAAGCAGATCCACCTAGTCCATCCTAAAGGAGATCAGTACTGGGTGTTCATTGGAAGGACTGATGCTGAGGCTGAAACTCCAAAACTTTGGCCACCTCATATGAAAATCTGACTCATTGGAAAAAACCTTGATGCTGAGAGGGATTGAGAACAGGAGAAGAAGGGGACAACAGAGGATGAGATGGCTAGATGGCATCACAAACTCGATGACATGAGTTTGGGTAAACTTCAGGAATTGGTGATGGACAGGGAGGCCTGGCATGATGTTCATGGGGTCGCAAAGAGTTCCACACAACTGAACGACTGAACTGAACTGGACTGAAATAAGTAACTTGAATGTGTAAAGCAAACTGTTCTCCCCAGTGTAGGTGAGCCTCAGTCAATCTGTTGAAGGCCTGAAAAGAATAAAAGTTTGAATAAGAAACAATTATTCCTCTCTGCCTGATTGTCTTCTAACTGGAACATCCATCTTCTGCCTTCAGGTTTAGACTCTGACTGAACTATACCATTGGCTTTCCTGGGTCTTCAGCTTGCCAACTGCAGATCTTGTGCTTCTTAGCCTTCATACTTCCATGGGGGCAATCCCTTATAGTAGTTGTGTGTGTGTGTGTGTGTGTGTGTGTGTGTGTGTGTGTGTTAGTCACTCAGTTGTGCCCAATTCTTGTGATCCCACGGACTGTAGCCCTCCAGGCTCCTCTGTCCACAAGATTTTCCAGACAAGAATACTGGAATGGATTGCCATGCCCTTTTCCAGGGGACCTTCCTGACCCTGGAATCGGACACAGGTCTCCTGCACTGCATGCAAAATCTTTGCCAGCTGAGCCACTAGAGAAGTTCCTAATTATATATATTTGTATACATATATATCAGAGAAGGCAATGGCACCTCTCTCCAGTACTCTTGCCTGGAAAATCCCATGGATGGAGGAGCCTGGTAGGCTGCAGTTCATGGGGTCGATAAGAGTCAGACATGACTGAGTGACTTCACTTTCACTTTTCATTTTCATGTGTTGGAGAAGGAAACGGCAACCCACTCCAGTGTTTTTGCCTGGAGAATTCCAGGAACGGGGGAACCTGGTGGGCTGCTGTCTATGGTGTCACACAATCGGACACGGATGAAGCAACTTAGCAGCAGCAGCAGCAGCAGCAGCATACATATATATATGCATATGTATATATATATGTATATGTAATTATATATATATATATATGGCTTCCCTGGTGGGTCAGCTGGTAAAGAATCTGCCTGCAATGTGGGACAGCTGGGTTCGATCCCTGGGTTGGGAAGATTCCTTGGTGAAAGAAACAGCTACCCACTCCAGTATTCTGGCCTGGAGAATTCCATGGACTGTATAGTTCATGGAGTCACAAAGAGTCAGACAGACTAAGCCACTTTCACATATATATATATATATATATATATATATATATAAATTTATAAGCGATTATGTATACACATATTTTATTTCTTTGGAGAACCTAAAGCAAAACAATGATAAACATAAGAAAGAACTGACCCCCAAAATGTAAAAAAAACAATAAACCTAATTCAATAGAAAAACAGGTAGAGTTATAGGTGAACGGTAAAGCAATAAAGCGTCTGCCTATGTTGCAGGAAACCTGGGTCCAATTCCCTGGGTCAGAAAGATCTCCTGGAGAAGGCAATGGCAACCCACTCCAGTACTCTTGCCTGGAAAATCCCATGGACAGAGGAGCCTGGTGGCTACAGTCCATGGGGTCGCAAAGAGTCGGACATTAAGAGCTATTTCACTTTCACTTTCACATAGGAAATAAAGAAGGAAGAAAGGAAAGAATATAGGGAAAGAATAGACAGAGGAAGTCATACTCACTCAAAGCTAATAAATATTGAAAAAAAAAAAAACAGTGATTGAAAAAATACTGAGAAATGTATTGCTGTTTATCTGAAACATAATACCCAATGCAGATATAAGGAAGATTTCTCTCATGTGTAACAGATATATTAGAAACAGAGGAGTAGTATTCCAAGGAATCTTCCCTCCCTCCACAGAAGGCCTGCAGGAATAAGATTAAGAACATGGACTGTCACCTTAGTGTGGCTGTGTGTGTCAGAGGACAAAATGCACAGATGATAAATGGAAATTATATAATCAAAGTTGGATTTAGTTACTTTTATAGAGGAAAGATATTCAGTTATTTTTAAATTTGAGATAGACTTTACTGAGTAGGTTATATATCTAATTTGCAATAGATAAGTCTGAAGGGAGATTAGAGATGGAATCATAAATCAGTGAGAGGTCTTTGAGTCTGTTTCCTGGTAGAAGAGATCCCTTCAAACACATTAACTCAGCTGGAAAGAGTCTAGAAAAAAATGCTTTTACCAGTATGCACTCAGAGGCTATGCCATTTCACTTTAACCTCTGGACAGTCATGGAAGAAGGTTGTGGTGGGCCTAATAGAAAAGGTTAAAACTAAGGTATTGGAATGGCCAGAAGGCAAACTTCTTTATGAAACCTTTTCTTTTACTGAGTTAATAAGATTTCAAATAATCCTAATGTTGCAATATAATCCATTGTAAATACATATGTAATAAATAGCTCAAATATATTCAACATGGAAGCACATAGTTTTTTAAAGATAAAAATTGTTATCATTAAAAACTTTAAAATATAGGTGCATAGTTATTGTTTTGTTGTTGTTTAGTTGCTCAGTAATATCTGACTCTTTGGACCCAATGGACTGTAGCCTGCCAGGATCCTCTGTCCATGGGATTTCCCAGGCAACAATATTGAAGTGGGTCGCCATTTCCTTCTCCAGGGATTCTCCCCACCCAGGGATTGAACCTGTGTCTCCTGCACTGGCAGACAGATATTTTACCATGGGCAGGTTTACCACAGCCATCAGAAAAATTCCCCTATATTGCCTTACTTACCTCCTAGTGAAGGACATTGCTATAGCTAGAATTATCGGTGGCCAATTACCTTTATTTTTACTGGAGGAATTTCAGTAAACCTGCTTTTTAGACAAAGCTGGAAGGGAAAAGGAAAGGAAATTAAAATGTCTGTTCTTGTTACATGTATTAAAAATGTACTATGTATGTGAAAATTATCTGACCAGTTTAAAAGAAAATCAAACGGTAGCCACAGCACAATTTAAAACATTAAGAAAGTTTATATTTAGAAGTCTCTGTGTGTACACTCAAGAGTTTCTTTAGGTTCTCTTCCTAAGGGATAATAACAACTATTATATCATTTATAAATAAACAAATATATTTTTTATATCACACCTAACTGCACTCTTTAATACTATTAAGAACCAAACTCTGCACACTGAATAAAACAAAGCAGAAAGATAAGTTTATTGCAAGGGTTTTGATCAGCACACTAGGAAATGCAAGGCTAAAAGAGCAGTGAGTTTCAAGGTGCTCACAGAGTAAGGGATTTTTATGGAGTAAACACAGAAGTCATTTGTTTTTTTCAGCTGGTTGGTTGCCTAGTGGAAGGGTAGCTGAGTCAGTGGAACAAGGAAGTCCAGAGACATCATGAGCAGCCTTGGACTTTGGAGAGTAGCTGGTATCTTCTGATTTCTGAGAAGAGCTATAAATTCCTATAAAGTTATGTTGTTTCCTTTATGCACCTCCTTAATCTGCTCCATTTTGTTCCTGACCTAAGTGACTCCATTTTAGTTTGGTTTTACAATTTGAAAATGAATTTTAAAATGGTTTCTCCCTGTAACAGTGGTTGAGAAACCCCAGTGTTCCACATCAGTCAGAATACATTGTTTTAACTTAATTTTTAATCTTTCCAGGCTGTTATATATAAAATGCACTCATACTGTGATTTCAATTTTCGTTTCCCTGATAATTGATCAAGTTAAGCAAATGGAAAAAAAGTGATTCTTAGTTAAAAGTTTCAAAATATAGCTTCAAAT
>SJYC01123426.1:0-14730 GCA_006408675.1 Madoqua kirkii
TGAATAAGAAACAATTATTCCTCTCTGCCTGATTGTCTTCTAACTGGAACATCCATCTTCTGCCTTCAGGTTTAGACTCTGACTGAACTATACCATTGGCTTTCCTGGGTCTTCAGCTTGCCAACTGCAGATCTTGTGCTTCTTAGCCTTCATACTTCCATGGGGGCAATCCCTTATAGTAGTTGTGTGTGTGTGTGTGTGTGTGTGTGTGTGTGTGTGTGTGTTAGTCACTCAGTTGTGCCCAATTCTTGTGATCCCACGGACTGTAGCCCTCCAGGCTCCTCTGTCCACAAGATTTTCCAGACAAGAATACTGGAATGGATTGCCATGCCCTTTTCCAGGGGACCTTCCTGACCCTGGAATCGGACACAGGTCTCCTGCACTGCATGCAAAATCTTTGCCAGCTGAGCCACTAGAGAAGTTTCTAATTATATATATTTGTATACATATATATCAGAGAAGGCAATGGCACCTCTCTCCAGTACTCTTGCCTGGAAAATCCCATGGATGGAGGAGCCTGGTAGGCTGCAGTTCATGGGGTCGCAAAGAGTCGGACATTAAGAGCTATTTCACTTTCACTTTCACATAGGAAATAAAGAAGGAAGAAAGGAAAGAATATAGGGAAAGAATAGACAGAGGAAGTCATACTCACTCAAAGCTAATAAATATTGAAAAAAAAAAAAACAGTGATTGAAAAAATACTGAGAAATGTATTGCTGTTTATCTGAAACATAATACCCAATGCAGATATAAGGAAGATTTCTCTCATGTGTAACAGATATATTAGAAACAGAGGAGTAGTATTCCAAGGAATCTTCCCTCCCTCCACAGAAGGCCTGCAGGAATAAGATTAAGAACATGGACTGTCACCTTAGTGTGGCTGTGTGTGTCAGAGGACAAAATGCACAGATGATAAATGGAAATTATATAATCAAAGTTGGATTTAGTTACTTTTATAGAGGAAAGATATTCAGTTATTTTTAAATTTGAGATAGACTTTACTGAGTAGGTTATATATCTAATTTGCAATAGATAAGTCTGAAGGGAGATTAGAGATGGAATCATAAATCAGTGAGAGGTCTTTGAGTCTGTTTCCTGGTAGAAGAGATCCCTTCAAACACATTAACTCAGCTGGAAAGAGTCTAGAAAAAAATGCTTTTACCAGTATGCACTCAGAGGCTATGCCATTTCACTTTAACCTCTGGACAGTCATGGAAGAAGGTTGTGGTGGGCCTAATAGAAAAGGTTAAAACTAAGGTATTGGAATGGCCAGAAGGCAAACTTCTTTATGAAACCTTTTCTTTTACTGAGTTAATAAGATTTCAAATAATCCTAATGTTGCAATATAATCCATTGTAAATACATATGTAATAAATAGCTCAAATATATTCAACATGGAAGCACATAGTTTTTTAAAGATAAAAATTGTTATCATTAAAAACTTTAAAATATAGGTGCATAGTTATTGTTTTGTTGTTGTTTAGTTGCTCAGTAATATCTGACTCTTTGGACCCAATGGACTGTAGCCTGCCAGGATCCTCTGTCCATGGGATTTCCCAGGCAACAATATTGAAGTGGGTCGCCATTTCCTTCTCCAGGGATTCTCCCCACCCAGGGATTGAACCTGTGTCTCCTGCACTGGCAGACAGATATTTTACCATGGGCAGGTTTACCACAGCCATCAGAAAAATTCCCCTATATTGCCTTACTTACCTCCTAGTGAAGGACATTGCTATAGCTAGAATTATCGGTGGCCAATTACCTTTATTTTTACTGGAGGAATTTCAGTAAACCTGCTTTTTAGACAAAGCTGGAAGGGAAAAGGAAAGGAAATTAAAATGTCTGTTCTTGTTACATGTATTAAAAATGTACTATGTATGTGAAAATTATCTGACCAGTTTAAAAGAAAATCAAACGGTAGCCACAGCACAATTTAAAACATTAAGAAAGTTTATATTTAGAAGTCTCTGTGTGTACACTCAAGAGTTTCTTTAGGTTCTCTTCCTAAGGGATAATAACAACTATTATATCATTTATAAATAAACAAATATATTTTTTATATCACACCTAACTGCACTCTTTAATACTATTAAGAACCAAACTCTGCACACTGAATAAAACAAAGCAGAAAGATAAGTTTATTGCAAGGGTTTTGATCAGCACACTAGGAAATGCAAGGCTAAAAGAGCAGTGAGTTTCAAGGTGCTCACAGAGTAAGGGATTTTTATGGAGTAAACACAGAAGTCATTTGTTTTTTTCAGCTGGTTGGTTGCCTAGTGGAAGGGTAGCTGAGTCAGTGGAACAAGGAAGTCCAGAGACATCATGAGCAGCCTTGGACTTTGGAGAGTAGCTGGTATCTTCTGATTTCTGAGAAGAGCTATAAATTCCTATAAAGTTATGTTGTTTCCTTTATGCACCTCCTTAATCTGCTCCATTTTGTTCCTGACCTAAGTGACTCCATTTTAGTTTGGTTTTACAATTTGAAAATGAATTTTAAAATGGTTTCTCCCTGTAACAGTGGTTGAGAAACCCCAGTGTTCCACATCAGTCAGAATACATTGTTTTAACTTAATTTTTAATCTTTCCAGGCTGTTATATATAAAATGCACTCATACTGTGATTTCAATTTTCGTTTCCCTGATAATTGATCAAGTTAAGCAAATGGAAAAAAAGTGATTCTTAGTTAAAAGTTTCAAAATATAGCTTCAAATAAATGGTTAAAATTTAAGACATTAAATACTATTTTTCCTGTACAGAAAGGTTTTTTATTCCAAATTAAAATAAAAAATTTTAAATTTTCTTTAGAAACTTAAAAGTTCTTCATTAGCTGAAACCTATGCTTTTCATTGTTTTTTTTTAGGAATATCTGTAGAACTTTTCAGAAGAAAATTTACTTAAGAATAGCAATCAAGACACTTTGTAGGACAAGAAAAACATTAATAATACTTTGTTATTACTCATGATATTATTCTCTCTCAAGTTTAATAGCTTACAATGTATTTTTTCTTTTTTCTTTCTTTTTTTTTTTTTTTTGGCAGTGTAAGGAAATTAGCTCTACTTCCTGGCACAATTAGTTATAAGTCCTTCATTTTCATTCTGTTGTAGACTGAAGGACAAATCAGTGATAACAGAATCAAGCACTTGGGTAGTCAGCTAAGATTCTTGTCTCGCAGTAATTTATCATGTAAATGTGCCTGCTTTTTTTTTTAATGGAAATTTGAAAACAGCTTTCTGCATGACTGAAGATTTTGTTGTACCACATCCCAACATATAAGAAATATAACTTTTCTCTGCAAGATAGTAGGATGATCAGTGTGATAACTTTTGAAATGTCATAATTAGTTGAATATATGTATATTTTTCCAAACCATCTATTGCTCTTTCAGAATTTTCTGTGTATGTAGTATTTGCCCTCTAAATAAAGCTGTAAGTATTATAAAAATCTGTGAAAAATAATATTTTGGAAAGTCAAGTTTATAAAGTATATATGTGTATATTTCCCTTCCTTTTAACCTGTCTTACTTCAAGATTTTACTGCTGCTATTTATTTGCTAAGTCATGTCCGACTCTTTGGATCCTGTGCACTGTAGCAGATCTGGCTCATCTATCCATGGGATTTCCCAGGCAAGAATACTGGAGTAGGTCACCACTTCCTATTCCAGGGGATCTTCTGGACCTAGGAATGGAACTTGTGTCTCCTGCTCAGCAGGCAGATTCTTTACCACTGAGCCACCTGGGAAGTCCTCTTAAGGTATTAAAGCAATATTAATATATTAAGACAGCATCTACCTTAACAAATGTGCCTATTGAATATATGATAACATTAAAAAATCTAGGTGATTATTGGTTTGAAACAGATAAATAAATGTTTACAAATGTATAGAACACAGAATTCATTTTTCTTGGAGCTTTCAGCACCATATAAAGAAACTACAGTTGTTTTCATCTAAATATATAATACATGAAGTTGATATTGCAGCTAATAGCCAAAAACATGGGTATGCTCAAATATTTGAGGCTTATCCTTAAGGAAAGAATATGCCAATGGATCCATGTCTATGAAAGTAAAATGATAACTTTCAAAGTAGTTTTTAACCCACCCTGAGGGAAACTGATTTTTTTAAATTAAAGTAGTCATCCTTTACTAAAAATCACTCCACTACTATACTGATCGACTATATGAGGGATATAACTGTGGGATTATAGTTTTATAGATTGCTTCATATTTTGTTGTCAAATTATTTCAGTTGACTTAAATATAGGGTCAATTATATTATCTAAATATAAGGTCAATTTTACTATTCAATTTTTTATTTCTTGTTTGAATATGCTTATACTTTCAATTGGGACTTCCCTGGTGGCTCAGACAGTAAAGTATCTGCCTATAATGTAGGAGAACAGGGTTCAATCCCTGGGTTGGGAAAATCTCCTGGAGAAGGAAATGGCAACCCATTGCAGTATTCTTACATGCAAAATCCCATTGGTGAAGGAGCCTGGTAGGCTACAGCCCAGGGGGCTGCAAAGAGTCAGACACAACTGAGGGAATTCACTTTCATACTTTCAATTCTAAGATAATTTGTCAATAATTTTAAAAATACTAAAATATTATTTAACATTTTTTTAAAAATATACACACACATATATATTAACATATATATATGCAAACAATGTTGTCTTCAGATTTAGTATCCACAATCCATGAGATCACAAGAGTCGAACAGGATTTAGTGACTAAACCACCAGCAGCTCATAATTCTCCTTGGCTATTACAATTGACCACAGTAAGTCTTTTTTTAGTATATCTCTCTTGTTTTTAATGTCCCCTCTGTATCTAGGATTTCTGCTGATCCATTTGCATAGTTAATAATTTCAGGATGCCATTGTTTACAACCATGTTTCTCTGAACTTATTGTTTCCATGTCACTGCAATGGCAACCTTTGGAAACTGACTGACCAACTAAGAAGCCCGTAACTGTCACAAACATTTCCTTTGAGAGAATTAAATGCACAATGGCAGTAGTGAGTACTGTTGTGGAATCTAACAAATCTCTAGTTGTAAGGTTCAATGAGACATCTGTACATTGCTGTAAAGTGTTGGAAATTATACACAGAGTGCAAAATGCTTTTTGTTATATGTCTATCAATATATTAAGTTATTCCCCATTAACATATAAGTAGAGCTAAGTTTCTCTTAATTTACTGGACAGGAAAAGTTTACATTGTTTTACAGAAAACTTATTGTATAATCCTTCTACTTTCTCTTGAAATTTTTAATCATGTTATTGCTTCCATGATTATTATGTCTCTTCTGTCCATGATAGTCTGCTTCCCATTGCTGATATGGATATAACAGATATTCTTCAGTACAGAGTAATGTATGTGACCTTATGAAATTATGGTTTGACCCAGTACAGCCAAAAATAAATAAATCTTTAAACAAAGAGTGGTTCATACATTTGTTATACAGTCATGGATGGAATATCCCAACATGCAGAATTGGACATGTAAATTTTAGCTTCCCTGGTGGCTCAGAGGTTAAAGTGTCTGCCTGGAATGTGGGAGACCTGGGTTTAATCCCTGGGTCAGGAAGATCCCCTGGAGAAGGAAACAGCAACCCACTCCAGTACTCCTGCCTGGAGAACCCATGGAGGGAGGAGCTTGGCAGGCTACAGTCCATAGCGTCACAAACAGTTGAACATGACTGAGCGACTTCACTTTTATGGATATGTTTAAAGACTATGGGAAGTCTATAATTGTAACTTAAGAAGATAAACCTAGTCATTCCTGAAAAAAATCATCAGTGTAGGTAAGTTTGTCTCTCTTCTGTAAACAGAAGTGTACAAGATGGACAAGATATTGAAAAAGTCCCTTTGGTCTGGAGTCAAAATAGATGCAATATTTTGCGTTTTGAATAAAACTCATTTCATAAACATTACTGAAAAGGTAAGTTGAAGATGAAAACCCTTGAGGCAGGAAAGACTTTTTGTAGATCTTTCCTAATTAAGATAGTCATTAGTTTATCTATGGAAATCTCAGAATGTATTTTATTTCATAATATGACTGATTCCACAGTTTAACTGCTGAGCTTCAGCAACTGTTTTCCACCTTTTTTTTTTTTTTTTCCCCAGGAGAGACTGATTAGCAGCAAAACTGACTACTGTGGACATTTTAATATTCAGTTCACCTCTTTCGCCCTTTGCCTTGGGGCAGCAGGCACATTTTGTACAACCTGAATGTTAGCAGGATTTGGAAAAATTCACCTCAGGGAAATTAAAACTGCAGATACAGTCAAGGGACCTCTGATTACAAATAATCCATAAACAGCATTATTTGGCAATACTGAGTACAAACTCAGAGGTTTGATTCTTTGGTGTTTCTTGTGTACCCATATGCATTGTAAATTATTTTTATGTTTGTCATCTCTTCGGCTTAAATCAAATTGCATATGACAACAAAAACAGTATTTTTTGTGTAACTGACAGATTCCAATAGCTATTATTAGAAATATTTGTACAATTCCTTCCCAAACACAGCCCATATACATACACTCACACACATACACACGCACACATTTGCTAGTTCTTCATTGTTGTGGATATTTAGGTGGGTGCCACGAAGATCCCTCTCAGAAATCATTTTCTTGGGTGCTGGAGTGTTGTCCGCTGGTAGCTCATGGCTGAGACTCTCTCTAAGGCTATCCTCTGTAAGAGGAAGCTGCCTTGTTCAAGATGACCTTTCCTTCTTTTCTCCTTTGTGGCCTTCATCCAATGATTAATCCTTTCAAGTCAGAGGACCATGGGCCAAGTTTCTGTTTAGACATCTCTGAAGGGGCATCCCAGCTTACTTTCAACTTTTCCATCAGTAAATCCTTTCCTTGTACCCTCACAAGTGTTTTTGTTTTTGTTTTTGTTTTCCCAAATTCCTCTCCAAGAAAAATACCTAGTGCAAATACTAGTCTGTGTCCAAGGAAATGCAATCTTTGTTTGGTGATCAAATAAATAAGACTAGTCCTTCATAGACGGAGGGGCAAAAGATAAATTCAAGTTCTACCCCTCTGCTCAGCTTGTTTTATTGATGCTGAGTCATTTCAATGTAATCACTGCTCCATTTCCTAGAAGAGGAAAATTCTTAAAAATTTATTCAAGATAGGTTTTAGAAAGCTTGGAATGGATTTCAGCTTTTTAGCTCCTATTTTATCTTAGTTCAGAAAGGATTTCAGGACTCCAGATTTTACCTGACAATAACATAGCAATAAAACTGTAAATAACATACTTGATTTTTTTTTCAGAATATTAGCTTTTGCACTTTTTTTTTCTATTAAGAAATTTAACACTTTTCAGGATGTGTCATAGAAAAGCATTTACCTCTGGTAATGATTTGGATTTCCTCTCTAAGAAACAGTCCCTGTCTCTTCAAATACATGTGTGTGTGTGTGCGATCAGTCATGTCTGACTCTTTGCAACCCCATGGACTATACCCACAAGGCTCCTCAGTCCATGGGTTTTCCCAGGTAGGAATACTGAAGTGGGTGCTATTTCCTTCTCCAGGGGATATTCCCAACCCAGGTATTGAACCCACATCTCCTGTACCTTCTGCATTACAAGTGGGTTCTTTGCCAATGAGCCACCAGGGAAGCCCTTCGAATATATATGTAGAACACCAGAATCTAAAAGCTTATTTCCAGGAGTCCAGTGCAGGCTGTGCACATTTGGCTTCTAGAAGTCTAAAAGCCAATATGTGGTTTGACTTACTAAAGGATCAGTATGCTGATGATACTTTATATTGCTGAGAAGAATATTTAGTGACCCCCATCTTTTCACTTTTGCTACTCAATAAAGGTCATGTAGGCTTCCCAAGTGGCCACTAGTGGTGAAGAACCTACCTATGCAGGAACCCACCTAATGCAGCAAATGGATGAGACGGGGTTCAATTCCTGGGTCAGGAAGATGCCCCCCCTGGAGTAGGAAATGGCTGCCTACCCACCCCAGTATTCTGGCCTGGAAAATTCCATGGGCAAAGGAATCTGGTGGCTACAGTCCATCGGGCCAGAAAGAATTGGACACAACTGAGCAACAAGAACAGCACAAAGATCATATAAAGATTTTACATTGTCCCTCTTTATAACGTTTTCTAAATTTTCTTTGTAAATGTCCTATATAAAAACTTCTCTTAAAAAGTACTATTTATATAGTAAAATCATAAACTTTGAAATCAACCGTATCTATTTTGCATTGCTGCTATGCCATTTAAAATAATAATCTAACATACATTTTCTGAGGACTTAAAGGGCCAGTATGTTTACCTATATAGTAAAAATAGTAGTAAGACCTATTGTTAGGAATGACATAAAGATTTAATTATATAATTTATTCAAAACACAAAGCATAATCCTGGCATGTAGTCAGCATTAAAAATTACAACAATAGTAATAAAGAATAATTATTAACTTTATAAATTCACTGAAAGATTTTAAATCATTTTTATTATTTCTTTAAACCTTAATTACATTATTTCTTCTACCAAAGATAGCATTTAAAAATTGGTGTGATGTATCTTAATGAATTCAACTCCTTTAAAATTATGCCCTTGTTTTCATGGGTCTCCTTTATTCTGTCCTTCAGGCATCCCAGCCTCTCATACTCTTTCTTTCTCTCCCTTCTCCACTCCGTCAACTCTGAAAATGTATTCTTACACCCATTTGATACACTATTTACACCTGGTTATGCTTTTTCAATGTATTATCTGTTACAAAGATATTTAGATTAGAAAACATCTTTATAGAGATTTAAGGCAGTTTTATTTTGCTAAGATAATTTTAGGCACCCAAAAGCAGATAGGGTGTAATGTAAGTGCCTGACATTAAGCTTTTGATTGCCAAGGTATCTATTTCAAAGTCATTCGTCTTATATAAACAATTACATTACAAGTTCAGTTCAGTTCAGTTCAGTCACTCAGTCGTGTCCGACTCTTTGCGACTCCATGAATCGCAGCACACCAGGCCTCCCTGTTCATCACCATCTCCTGGAGTTCACTCAGACTCACATTCATTGAGTCCGTGATGCCATCCAGCCATCTCTTCCTCTGTCATCCCCTTCTCCACCTGCCCCCAGTCCTTCCCAGCATCAGAGTCTTTTCCAATGTCAACTCTTTGCATGAGGTGGCCACAGTACTGGAGTTTCAACTTTAACATCATTTCTTCCAAAGAAATCCCAGGGTTGATCTCCTTCAGAATGGACTGGTTAGATCTCCTTGCAGTCCAAGGGACTCTCAAGAGTCTTCTCCAACACCACAGTTCAAAAGCATCAATTCTTCAGTGCTCAGCCTTCTTCACAGTCCAACTCTCACATCCATACATGACCACTGGAAAAACCATAGCCTTCACTAGACAGACCTTAGTCGGCAAAGTCATGTCTCTGCTTTTGAATATACTATCTAGGTTGCTCATAACTTTTCTTCCAAGGAGTAAGCATCTTTTAATTTCATGGCTGCACTCACCATCTGCAGTGATTTTGGAGCCCAAAAAAGTTACACAACTATTAATAGGTACAGAGCCTGGGCATCTCACTCATGAAGTTCCTTTTATAGAAATCCCTAGGTGACCTCTCTAGTGACCCTTCATTTCTCTCCCCATGATTTCATACTTACTCATATTTTTAATTCACCAATAGATAAAAAATCCTTAAAACCTAGACATCTCACCCTCTACCCTGTAAAAGGCCAATCTACACTCTCTTTCTCTCTCCCTGTATGGCCCAGGGTGTGTTGTGTACCCTCCAGGACTTATAAATAAATCTTATTTTTCCAAGTTGCATAAATGGTTGTTGCTAAGGTGCATCTCGTAGTCACAGTAAGAGCCACAAGGGCTGGTCCAGCCACAACACTAGCTCTAGGGAAGGAAATGTCTGTGGGAGACTGGAAACTTGTGACAAGCACTAAAGGGCCCTGTTAAGTGCCCAGTCACTCTTTAATCAATACCATCCTGTTAATAGGCTGTGACCAACATAAAACATATAAGGTATAATTTATTTAAGACCTTCAAATCACAGTGGGAAACAACAATTCAGCCTTCACATATATCACAGATACTATGGGAAGTAAAATGCTTAAGAAAGCACATCTACCCTTTAGGAGAGTATACTCATTAAGTGTTATTATTATACTGCACTAAATAGTACTCTAGTGACCTCAGAGATGCCTCCCCAAGCACTTATTTCCAAAAAGTAACACTCCTTCTCAGAAGCATCTGTTTCATTATGTATGGTTAAGACTATTATTCATAAACCTCCTGGGAAACAAGAACCACTTCATTTGCACTGGTCTAAATTTACACTGGTTCAGAGTGAGAGCAATAGTAAAACAAGGAAAGTTAATAATTTGCTTCTTAACAGATCCAGCCTGAATGGCATATTTAATACATGAAATCATTCAGGAGAAAAAGAGCAAAAGGCAAAAGGAGTAGTTCAAAAGAACTAATTCCAATGGCTATTCTTTGTATCACTTACTTATATTGGCTTGATTGTAAATATATTCTATTGCTATATTATCTAATTTGAGGTGTATAAATCCAGATTTCAGCAAACTGTTTAGCTTTTGAATGCTGTTCATCAAATAAATGGATATAAATCAATTTTAGGGATGTCATAGGCAAGATAAAGGTAAACAGAAAAATTGACAGTTATAAAAGTAGAGAAAGAATGAAAAAGAATCACTTAGAATTTTAGAGCATGTAAAAGGCAGTAGATTTATTGCAACCAATAGTTATTTTTCAGATACTCCCCATAAAAACGTTTTTCAAATTTCTTCCAACCATCATCATGCTAGGTGTCTGTCACTTATTTAGTTATATTAGGTAACTTTAGGATGGGAGAAGGATCAGAGATACGTTTGCTGTCATTAAAATGAATCCTCAATATTTGGAGACAGATAGAATAAAAACATGAAAGAAAAGGAGAGTTTTAAAAGCTGAATGTATTTCACATGCAATAATTTTCAGATACTCCCCATAAAAACGTTTTTCAAATTTCTTCCAACCATCATCATGCTAGGTGTCTGTCACTTATTTAGTTATATTAGGTAACTTTAGGATGGGAGAAGGATCAGAGATACGTTTGCTGTCATTAAAATGAATCCTCAATATTTGGAGACAGATAGAATAAAAACATGAAAGAAAAGGAGAGTTTTAAAAGCTGAATGTATTTCACATGCAATATGAGCTATAGTGTTATAGGAATTAACAGAATAGCGAGTCCAACAGGGCTGAAACAGACAAAGACCTTGAAGAGATAAAAATGAGTTGCCTCCAAAAGGTTTTGATAGAGGGGTGAGAAGAAATGACTTTGATCAAGAATGTGAAATGAAGTTAGACCCAACTTAAAATTGAAGTGTAACAGAAACATTTAGATCATAAATAAGTAGCTGTAATAAGACCATTAAAAAAGGGTCTTAGTGAGAATTTCTACATCCTTTGCATGAGAAATGCCTTTCAAATTTTGCCTAACTTTGTAACTGACATTTTATTTCACTACTGAGATTATTAAAAATTTTAAAGCATCTTCCTCTGATGCCGGAGACCTGGGTTCGATCCCTGGGTCGGGAAGATCCCCTGGAGAAGGAAATGGTAACCCACTCCAGTATTCTTGCCTCAAAAATCCCATGGACAGAGAAGCCTGGTAGGCTACAGTCCATGGGGTCGCAAAGAGTTGGACAGGACTGAGCGACTTCACTTTCATAAATGAAGAGAAGATTGGATGATAGGGCTGTGAGTCAGTGATGGCTGGTTTTCTTTCTTGAATTGAAAATAATGGTGAATAAAAACTTTGGAGATAATTTAATGTTTGTGCCTGAAGACTTGCTCTGAACTTCCTTTAATTTTAAAACATCTCTAGCTACAGATTCTTAGTAAAACATTTTCATAATCTTCAGTCTTGTAGACTCTGAAGCGACGTTTGAATGGATGAAATCTTTTCCCTTAGCCTCATTTCTCTTTAACAGAGAAGGCAATGGCATCCCACTCCAGTACTCTTGCCTGGAAAATCCCATGGACGGAGGAGTCTGGTAGGCTGCAGTCCATGTTGTCGCTAAGAGTCGGGCACGACTGAGCGACTTCAGTTTCACTTTTCACTTTCCTGCATTGGAGAAGGAAATGGTAACCCACTCCAGTGTTTTTGCCTGGAGAATCCCAGGGACGCGGGAGCCTGGTGGGCTGCCGTCTATGGGTTCGCACAGAGTCGGACATGACTGAAGTGACTTAGCAGCAGCAGCAGCAGCATTGTTCTTTAAAAGTATCTAAGATATCAGACACTACACAAGTTTTAGAAGAAGTTAATGTTAACGTATTCCTTAAAAGATATATGCAAATATGCTTTATAAAGCAACTTTTATCTAGAAACACATAGAAGAAAGTAATCACTGGCTTCATGGTTTCTCGACCTTAATTGGATTTGAAAGCTGAAAAATATTAATTTTATGTGATGTATATATAAATAAAATTTTCAAGTGCAAGCAAAAAAAACTCAAAGTTTATTGTTTCATTTAACTTTTTTCTGGTTTTATATCAGATATTATTTATATAATAGGTGCTCTAGGGGAAAATAAAGATATATGTGGTTGAAATCTTGATTATACACTGTGGTAACATTTCTCATTCAAATTCACTTTTCATCATGAGCAGATAAACAAATAGAGGATGCCTGGAGGAAAATATAAAATCACATTAAAATATTCCCAGTTTTAAGACATAAAAACTGAATACCAAAGCCTGATTATTCAAACATCACATGAGCTTTGCAACATTCTTATCAATCAATGCACATACAAATATGCCAAAATTTTTAAAGTTTTTGCATACAGATTATTCCATTTTTGGCTTTGTTGATTTATCTCTAAAGTCCATATGCTGACATACAGTTGATATACATTTTTTTAGTGTATCATATAAAACTACATAGATTTAATTCATTATTATTACTTGTTAAGAGTAAAAACTCTATTCGATGAAAAAAGAACATTTCAGTAGAAAAACTGAAAGAGATTCCCTACCTGAAGCCCTGAAATTGATGAGGGAAGGAATAAAGGAGGAAGTTGGGAGGGATTTACTCATCAGGCTGTAGAGGAACCATGTTAAGCAGTTTAGTGCTCAAACACAGCAAATATGAATTGTGTTTGCATTTTAGAAATAATATGCTAAAGTGACATGAAAGAAAAAATTCAATATTGAATAAAGAAATATATATATTCTTTTTTCTATATAAGAGACACATTGGCTTCAACAGTACATGAACCATGAACTACGAGATGTTCAAGCTGGATTTAGAAAAGGCAGAGGAACTAGAGATCAAATTGTCAGCATGCGCTGGATCATTGAAAAAGCACAAGAGTTCCAGAAAAACATCTACTTCTGCTTTACTGACTATGCCAAAGCATTTGACTGTGTGGATCCCAACAAACTGTGGAAAATTATTGAAGAGATGGGATACCAAACCACCTGACCTGCCTCTTGAGAAATCTGTATGCAGATCAGAAAGCAACAGTTAGAACTGAACATGGAACAACAGACTAGTACCAAATAGGGAAAGGAGTACGTCAAAGCTGTATATTGTCACCCTGCTTATTTAACTTATATGCAGAATACATCATGAGAAATGCTGGGCTAGATGAAACACAAGCTGGAATCAAGATTGTTGTGAGAAATATCAATAACCTCAGATAGGCAGATGACAACACCCTTATGGCAGAAAGTGAAGAACTAAAGAGCCTCTTAATGAAAGTGAAAGAGGAGAGTGAAAAAGTTGGCTTAAAGCTCAACATTCAGAAAACTAAGATCATGGCATCCAGTCCCATCACTTCATGGCAAATAGATGGGGAGGCAGTTGAAATAGTGAGAGACTTTATTTTTCTGGGCTCCAAAATCACTGCAGATGGTGACTGCAGCCATGAAATTAAAGGACACTTGCTCTTTGGAAGAAAAGTTGTGAACAACCTAGACAGCATATTAAAAAACAGAGACATTAGTTTACCAAGCAATTTCCATCTAGTCAAAGCTATGGTTTTTCCAGTAGTCATATATGGATGTGAGAGCTGGACTATAAAGAAAGGTGAGCTCTGAAGAATTGATGCTTTTGAACTGTGGCATTGGAGAAGACTTTTGAGAGTCCCTTGGACTGCAAGGAGATTCAACCAGTCCATCCTAAAGTAAATCAGTCCTGAATATTCATTGGAAGGACTGATACTGAAACTGAAACTCCAATACTTGGGCCACCTGATGTGAAGAACTGACTCATTTGAAAAGACCCTGATGCTGGGAAAGATTGAGAGCAGGAGAAGTGGACGGCAGAGGATGAGATGGTTGGGTAGCATCATCAACCGGATGGACACAAGTTTGAGTACCCTCCAGGAATTGGTGATGGACAGGGAGGCCTGACATGCTGCAGTCCATGGTGTCACAAAGAGTTGGACATGACTAAGTGACTAAACTGAACTTACTGATTAACAAAGGTATCAGATTTGTAAATAAGAGACTATCCATTTAGAATTTTATGTTGAAAAGAATCACTATAATTCATATTAATATTTTTGTGAATTAGATAAATAGTCATGTATATGGACTATCAGTTAAAATGCATTTTGAATTAAAATGGAGAAAATTATTTATTGCCAAATATCATTCCTTTGGACATTTTAATCACTATTATCTGTGGAGCCTAAAAAAATATTATTGGGTTTAAACTCAGA
>SJYC01123427.1:0-21536 GCA_006408675.1 Madoqua kirkii
ATCTGGAAGTCTTAGTAATATAAGACATTATTTCCTAATTCATCCTTCTTTCAATCTGAGAAACTTCCTAAGAGTAATAGGATATGACTTCAAGACATTTCCCAAATAGTACACAGAGCTGTTGAGTGGTGGAGGCAGACAGGGGAAAGAGATTGTATATATAAATGTGAAAAATGGTTATTCAAGCAAAGTTAAAGCATTTTCTATTCAAAAGATTTATTTCATATAGCATTTATTGCACTATTGCCTATTATACATCTCAGAGAAGTCATAATATACTACATTTCTCAAACTAATTTCCCAGAAATATATTTTATATAGAACATTTTCATAAGGTTAGGGTTGAGCTGAACATACTTTGGGAAATACCACTCTAAAACAGTGTGAATTACAATTTAAAAAAAATGGCATGCTCAACAGCTTTTAGATTCTGATGTTAGAAAATTTAATTAAAGTGTCAGATGGTTAGAAAGTGGTGACAAAGATAATTATGCTGAGAAAGAACAGAGGAAGAGAATGGAAATGCAATGAGATTTACTAGAATGAGTATGAAAATGAGGCAGTAGACCAAACTTTCAGTCCTCATCTGGAATAAATAAGCTAAGTGATATTTTGCAAACTATTTAACAACTCTGTCCAACATTTAAAATGAAGGAGCCTAGCTGAAAGATCCCCAAGATCTCTCCTATTATCTAAAGTTAACTTGAATACTTTCAATTACTGGAACAAGCTCCTATAGAGTGATAAGATTGTCTAGATTAATATTCTTCTAGTCATAGGACACAGATCTATGCAAAGTTAATTCTTTTATGAATTATGAAGTTATATTCAAGAGGATTCCATCTATTTAAGCATAATTAAGCCAAAGATAATGAAAGGGAAAGAAGCAGGGGTCAGAATGTGATATACTCAATTTTCCTGGGTGACAGAGAAGTAGTTTGATGAGTACTCTTCTCCCATTTTCTTCTCTTTCGACAATACTGATTAAAATCACTGGTTGACTGGGTGGCATCCCTAATCCTGGGACTCATGGAATTCTGAAACAGAACAATAATTTCATAATACTAACTTGTTTGTCCTTTGTCTCTACAGCCTTTTTCTTCTCATTACTATCCCTCTCATTCGTAAAGCTAGGTCATGGATTTAGACTAAAAGAGGGCATAGGGACATCATAAGGACGTAAAGCATATAAAACAGGAGTCTGATTTTGTGTCTTCAATACTCTCCTCATGATGGGAAATACCAAGGGTAGTTCCCATAGAAAAGTGTTTGTGATAATTATCATCTGAAGAGAATGTGGTTTCCTCAGAGACTAGGAAATATTCATTTTGAGCCTGAGAAAAAGAGAAGAAAGAGGGAAGATGATTATGAAAATAGAAAAAACACTAGTGAATTTGTCAGTGGAGCTACTAGCTTTCCACCCAAATCAGTTCTTTCTTTCATCACCATTATGGTCAGACACAGTTCTGCCAAATCAGGCAGTTTGTGCCAGTTTCCTTTGTATAATAGTTAATTTGAGTAATTAGCTATCCACCAACAAAATTTGTGCAGAAGTGATATTTGCCATTTCTCATCTGGAAATGAAGACCTCAGGAATAAATTCTCCACCCACACTTCTTTCAGCTCTGATGAGACAGAGGCAATGAAGAATCAGTTGAGCAGAAGATGGCAGTTCTCTCAAATGTGGCAGAGTAATGTCTTAGAAGGATGCTGAATTTTTGAAAGACTGTGAAGGTCAGATATATTCCTGAGATGGGAACACTCATACTGTGACTGTTACAGAAGAGAGAGGAAAAAAAAAAAAACTCATTTTATTTGTATAGCTATAATTTGAGGTCTCTGTTAGAGTAACTTAGATTTTCCCCAAGGTGTACAGAGATATCCTAATTGGAATAGACAACAGATCAAGAAATTTTGAATTCTTATTTCCAAAGATAGATATCAGGGACCTGCAGCAAAGACAAAACACAGGTGGCAGGGTTCTGGAGCTAAGTGTGGAGTCATTAACAACAGACCACTTGGCTTTCACTCCAGTGAGGATGTTTCCTTTATCAACTAGAAGTTGAGAAATGTTTCCTGGAGAATTTCGAACACCATCTTGAAAGATGATCATTACATAACCTGCTCTCAGGGAACTTAGTTAACTTTATTTCCCATAATGACATGATGAAACATTTTTGATGAAACATTTTTGTTTGATATCATCCAGCATTTTTATCAGAAATGCTCAGAAATAGTGATTTCTCTCTGTACCCTAATTCAAGAAGCTGAATTACATGAATTCCACTGGATTTGCAGATGTGATTAAAAAAAGAAAAAAAAAAACTTTTGCCATTCAATAGGTCACAAAAAATCCATGTGTATCTTGTTATGCATATAGACTTCATTTTCTAATTTACTCTCTTGGGTTGTCCTCAGCCTAAGAGAGCCAGCTGTCTCTCCAAAGGTCATGTTCCCCTCTTTGGGGGCAACCCATAGGAAATGAATAGTAGACTACAAAATCCCACAGAATCCATTTCCCAATTGAGATCACTCTGTAGAACTCTCTCAGCTGATCCAAAGCTCCTTTTTGTTGTTATTCAATGGCTTAGTTGAGTGTGTCCAACTCTTTGCAACACCATGGAGTGCAGCACCCCAGGCTTCCCTGTCCTTCACCATCTCCCAGAGCTTGCTCAAACTCATATCCATTGTATCAGTAATGCAATTTAACCGGTTCATCTTCTTTCCCCCTTTTATCCTCTTGCCGTCAATCTTTCCCAGCATCAGGGGCTTTTCTAATGTGTTGGCTCTTCGCATCAGGTGGCAAAACTATTGGAGCTTCAGCTTCAGCATTAGTCCTTCTAATGATTATTCAAGACTGATTTCCTTTAGGATCAACTGGTTTGATCTCTTTTCAGTCCAAGGGCCTCTCAAAAGTCTTCTCCAACACCACAGCTCAACAGCATTAATACTTTTAGCCTTCTATATGATCCAATTCTCACATCCATACATGGATAAACCAATAGCTTTGATTAGACAGAACTTTGTTGGCAAAGTAATGTCTCTGCTTTTTAATATGCTGTCTAGATTGGTCATAACTTTTCTTCCAAGGAGCAAGTGTCCTTTAATTTCATGGCTGTAGTCACCATCTGCAGTGATTTTGGATCCCAAGAAAATAAAGTCTGTCACTGTTTCCATTGTTTCCAGATCTATTTGCCATGAAGTGATAGAACTGGACACCATGGACTTAATTTTTTTTAATATTGAGTTTTAAGTCAGTTTTTTCACTCTCCTCTTTCACCTTATTCAAGAAGCTGTTTAGTTCCTCTTCACTTTCTGCCATATGGGTGGGGTCATCTGCATATTTGAGGTTATTGATATTTCTTCTGGCAATCTTCATTCCAGCTTGGGTTTCATCTAGCCCAATATTTTGTATAATGTACTCTGCATATAAGTTAAATAAGCAGAGTGACAATATATAGTCTTGACATTATTCTTTCCCAATCTGGAACCAGTCTGTTGTTCCATGTTTGTTTCTAGCTGTTGTTTCTTGATCAGCATACAGATTTCGCAGGAAACAGATGTTCTGGTATTCTCATTTCTTTAAGAATTTTACACAGTTTGTTGTGACCCATAAAGTCAAAGGCTTTAATTTAGTCAATGAAGCAGATGTAGTTGTTTTTCTTAAATTCTCTTGCTTTATCTATGATCCAGCAGATGTTGGCAATTTGTTCCCTGCTTCCTCTGCCTTTTCTAAATCCAGCTTGAACATCTGAAAGTTCTTGGTTCATGTATTGTTGATGCCTGGCTTGGAGAATTTTGAGCATTACTTTGCCAGTGTGAGATGAGTGCAATTGGAATATTCTTTTGGCATTGCCCTTCTTTGAGACTGGAATGAAACTGATCTTTTTTCTGTGCTCTGGCCATTGGTGCATTTTCCAAATTGGCTGGCATATTGAGTGCAACACTTTCACAGCAACATATTTTAGGATTTGAACTAGCTCAACTTGAATTTCATCACTTCCACTAGCTTCCTGGTAGTGAAGTTTGCTAGTAGTGAAGCTTCCAAAGGCCCACTTGACTTTGCACTCCAGGATGTCTGGCTGTAGGTAAGTGATCACACTTTGTGGTTATCCGAGTCATTAAGATATTTTTTTGTATAGTTCTTCTTCTTAATATCTTCTACATCTGTTATGCCCATACAGTTTCGGTCATCTGCTGTGGCCATCTTTGCATGAAATGTTCCCTTTGTATCTATAATTTTCTTGAAGAGTTGTTTAGTTTTTCCCATTCAGTTGCTCTCCTCTATTTATTCTATTTCCTCTATTACTCGGCAGGCTCAGTAAATCTTTAACACAATTTTTCTGATGGGTGGGGCTGTGTTCCCTCCCTGTAGTTTGGCCTAAGACCAAACTATGGTTGGGGTAATAGTGGTAATAGCAAGCTGCTTCAAAAGAATATATGCCAGCATGCTGCAGCTCCCAGGACTGTTGAACTTCAGTGCTCCTGACCCCATAGCAGGCCACTGTCGACCCACATCTCTGCTGGAGACTCCCAAACACTCATACGCAAATCTGGCTCAATCTCTTGTGAGGTTACTGCTCCTTTCTCATGGGCTCGGTGTATACAAACTTTTATTCTCCCCTCCAAGAGTCTGTTTCCCTGGAGGTTCTCAGTCCTTTTGAAAGATATCCAGCTTGGGAAATCTGTTGTGGACTTTTGCAACTGTGCAAGAATTTCTTTGTTTTAATTGTTCTCCAGTTTGTGGATCGTCTGCTCGGCAGCTCTACAATGAAACTAATGGCAACCTCCTCCAAAAAGACATATCACAAACCACACCTCCCAAGTCTGCTGCAGCCAGAACCCCTGTACCCACAGCAGGTCACTGCTGACCCATGTCTCTGCAGGAGACACTCAAACACTCAAAGGCACGTCTGGCTCAGTCTCATTGTTCCTTTCCCTGGATCCTAGTGCACACAAAGTTTTGTTTGTGCCTTTGGAGCATCTCTGGTGGGTCTGAGGTTTGATTCTAAACATGATATCACTCCTCTCCTACTATCTTGCTGGGGCTTCTCCTTTGACCTATGATGTGAGATATGTCTTTTTGGTGGGATCCAACATTCTCCTGTCAATGGTTGTTCAGCAGCTAGTTGCAATCTTGGTGTTCTCACAGGAGAAGATGAGTGCACATCCTTCTACTTCACTGTTTGTTTGTTTTTTTTTTAAATGTTCCTTTTAAGGTGCAACTGTATTACAGTTTAACTTCCATCTCTTTCTTCAGCCTTCATAGATATTTTTCCTTAAAGAATATTCCAATTAACCTTCAGAACAAAAATCTCAGAATCCCAAAATTTGTTCCTTGGAAAGCTAGCTTACAACACCAAGAAAAAGGGAATGATGGAGTTAAGCTGGTAGCTGTAATCTTATAAGGGAGTGGGGATGAACAGTATAATCTTATTGTTTCACTGATCAAAATAGTGAAAAATATCTACTCCCATTACATGCATAAGAGTTTGATTTCATCTCATGCACATACAATTTTGACTTCCAGTATTTATCAGAATGAGCATAAACCTGGGTTTATATTTTCATTCATTCAACCCATTCATTCAATATATAAATATTTTTAAATATCCTACATGTGGAAAACACAATGAAAATTTCTAGGAAAATATATAAACAGACCTTATGCTCTTCTTCATAGTTTAAAGCCTTCGATAAAAATTAATTTTAAATAAACACTTTTTTAGAAGTATTCTGCAAATCAGTTGCTGGATTAATGGTGGCTCACTGGGAAATAAAGCAACAAATATAAATTATTGCAATGCTAACTGAACAAAATTTCTGAAATTCTTAGTGAGTAAATATCTGGATTTTCCATTAGGTGGAAAAGAGCTGAAACTTCTATGAACTAGGTTCATAGAAGATAATCAGTTGAATAAAGATCTGCAATTCTGTTAAACTACCTCTTATATAGTGTATAAATTTTTACAAGGATCTGATGATAATGCATCAGAACTACAGCGAGGCTTTTATATCTACCAAAACAATTTTAAGAATCTGTTGCAGTGTCTTAGAAATATATCTACTTCTACAAATGCACCTTTTAAAACTATAGATGGAGTAGGTATAATGACATACCTAACAAAAGAATGGCTTGTGTGAAAGATGTTTGTCTTGTAATATTATCAATTTTAAAAGATTCTATTGCTGTTTATTAAAAGGAATTGTCAGGGGCCTAGACACAAGTGGATAGTTGGTTTATTTCCCCCAAACTCTCAGGCTATTTGAATTAATTTTTTTACTCCTGTAAATATCATCGAATCAATTGAAATATTTATAAGACTTTATGTTGCACAAAAAAAGCACTAAAATTGACAAAATATGTGGGTAAGATATTTGTGCTTGATAGTATGTTCAGAATTTTATGGATGCTAACTCTTATTTATCATGCAAAGCAATGCTTTATACACTCCCTAATTCTAAGAACTGCCTGTCTTATCATGAGGATGTCTAGGAGGTGATGCTCTTATTCTCTGGCTAATAAATATTTTCAACTATCAAAATGCAAACTAATTAGTGTATTGGCTCAGATTGACTTTTCCTATTTAATGCAATGCAAGGGCATATGTCAATAAAATGTCACTAAACTAGACTACCTACAATGTTAAAATCACTCCATGGCTATAAATTCAATACAAAGGAAGAGATATTAACTTGGTTTACTGGCTGTGGTTTTTCCTGAGGTCATGTATGGATGTGAGAGTTGGACTGTGAAGAAGGCTGAGTGCCGAAGAATTGATGCTTTTGAACTGTGGTGTTGGAGAAGACTCTTGAGAGTCCCTTGGACTTCAAGGAGATCCAACCAGTCCATTCTGAAGGAGATCTCTGCAAGGAGATCCAACCAGTCCATTCTGAAGGAGATCAACCCTGGGATTTCTTTGGAAGGAATGATGCTAAAGCTGAAACTCCAGTACTTTGGCCACCTCATGCGAAGAGTTGACTCATTGGAAAAGACTCTGATGCTGGGAAGGATTGGGGATGAGAGGAAAAGGGGACGACAGAGGATGAGATGGCTGGATGGCATCACAGACTTGATGAACGTGAGTCTGAGTGAACTCCAGGAGATGGTGATGGACAGGGAGGCCTGGCGTGCTGTGATTCACGGGGTCACAAAGAGTCGGACACGACTAAGTGACTGAACTGAACTGAACTGAAACTGATCATCTGAGGCACCACAGGTTCTGGTAGACTAATGAAGATCCCCATGCCTGTCTAAGGCTGACTTTTGGTATTTGGAATCTGTCTTTATCAATATAGTAAATATGTGCTCACTGTTTTTACCACCACTACTGCTGTTGTTATCTATGATCATTGAGTGCTAGAATTTCCCAGGTAAGCAGATAATTGTACATGTGCATTGACTCATTTATCTCTAAACAAAGGCTCTGTTGTTTATCTTAGCCTTACTGAATTCAGAGTAGCATTGAAACTCTGTTTATACTAAGAGAGGCTATATATGAGTTTACATCTGACTTAATACTAACTCAAACAAAAACAATGGAGTATGCATCTCTGTGTGTTGATAAAAAGAATTTAATTGCTAAAGTTAACTCAGGAAAATCATAGGTCTTAACCTACATCAAACTTTACTACTAATTCTAAAGTTGTAGGCAGGTACTATGAACAAATAAACATGTTTTTCCCGGAGAAATCCCAAGAGTATGTTGAAGCTCCTTTAAAAAGCTGTCTTCTTATACATTATTTTCTCTTTAAGAAAAAAGCAAAGAAGCTTTAAAATTATGTACATAGATGCACTGCTACAGAAGGGAGATGCTTTGGCCTTGCAATATCCTCATTTTAATCTCCATTAATTCTTATGTGACAACCCCCATTCTACATACTCCATAAATAAGTTTCATGTTTGTTTTATGTAAATGATCTAAATAGATACTTGCATAAGCTATTAAAAATATTTTGTACACATGGCCATTTTGTAACAACCATTACTGTGTTAAAGGATGGATGGCATTCATTTCCCAAACACTCCTGGCTATGGAGGGAATGTATATAGACCTGCTCGGGACCTTTTCCTTTCCTCTCTGTACCCAAGAGAGTAGACATTAAAGGGAACAAAAATAAGTTGACCTTCCATATTATCTGAGTACCAAAAGACATCAAGCATTGTTTAACTTAAACTTCTTTAGATGTTAAGCTATACATAATTGAGCAACTGAGACTCAAAGTTCTGGAATGCAGGCTCAGTCTTGTCTGACTCTTTGGATCCTATGGACTATAGCCTGCCAGGTTCCTGTGTCCATAGGATTTCCCAGGCAAGCATACTGGAATGGATTGCAATTTCCTCCTCAGGAGATCTTCCTCACTCAGAGACTGAACCCATGTTTCCTGAATCTCTTGCTTTGGCAGGCAAATTCTTTACCACTCTGCCACCTGGGAGACTGTAAGATAGGGGGATGATCCTGAGATGAGCTCAGTTTTGATCTAAGAGTTAATGTCATGATTAATGGCAGTAAAATTTAAAGCAAGATTCACCCAGAAAGGATATACAACTCAGGTTAAGAGAGCTAAATTAGGAAATGTTGAGTCTTATAAAAGATTTAACTTCTTAGGTACTTTGTCCTTGGACTGTGTAGATAATTTGGCATCAGGTCAGTTCAGTTCAGTTACTCACTCCTGTCCGACTCTTTGCAACCCCATAAATTGCAGCATGCCAGGCCTCCTTGTCCATCATCAACTCCCAGAGTTCACTCAGATTCACGTCCATTGAGTCAGTGATAGATTATGTTAAAAATACATTACCATTTTTTTTCTATATAGTATAACGTGCATCATCGATTAATCCTTCAGTAAAGTATTATACGCTGAAACATTATCATGCACTAATTTTGTGGGACTAAAGTTCATCTAGTGAAGGCTATGGTTTTTCCAGTGGTCATGTATGGATGTGAGAGTTGGACTGTGAAGAAGGCTGAGCACCAAAGAATTGATGCTTTTGAACTGTGGTGTTGGAGAAGACTCTTGAGAGTCCCTTGGACTGCAAGGAGATCCAACCAGTCCATTCTGAAGGAGATCAACCCTGGGATTTCTTTGGAAGGGATGATGCTAAAGCTGAAATTCCAGTACTTTGGCCACCTCATGCGAAGAGTTGACTCATTGGGAAAGACTCTGATACTGGGACAGATTGGCGGCAGGAGGAGAAGGGGACGACAGAGGATGAGATGGCTGGATGGCATCACTGACTCGATGGATGTGAGTCTGAGTGAACTCCGGGAGTTGGTGATGGACAGGCAGACCTGGCGTGCTGCGATTCATGGGGTCGCAAAGAGTCGGACATGACTGAGCGACTGAACTGACTGACTAACTGAAAGAGTCTGAGGGCTTCTCTTGTAGCTCAGCTGATAAAAAGTTACCTATAATGCCAAGAGATGCTGATTCACTTCCTGGGTCAGGAAGATACTCAGGAGAAGGAACAGACTACCCACTCCAGTATTCACTGGCTTCCCTGGTGGCTCAGATAGTAACAAATCTGCCTGCAATGCGGGAGACCTGAGTTCAGTCTCTGGGTTGGGAAGATCCCCTGGAGGAGGGGATGGCAACCCACTCGAGTATTCTTGTTTGGAGAATCCCCATGGACAGAGGAGCCTGGCTGACTGCAGTCCATGGGGTTGCAATGAGTGGGATAGGACTGAATAAGTACAACACATCAAAGAGTCTGAACAATACTGCAACTAGCAACTCAGGGCACTCACATATTCAGTTATCTGCACCTTTACTGTGAATGAAGTTATGACATTCTATGCAGAAGATTTTGTCCAGAACTCAAGATGGTATCATGACCAATGTAATGAGTGGAGTAGGCAGAGACAAGGGGAGGCATTTCCATTGGGAAAATCAGGAAAACAGTTTATCCTGGTTTGTTCCAAAAAATAAATCTGTGAAGAGTGATCTATGAAGGGGAGAGAAGTGACTAAAACATGGGTTATGTATGTTGTCAATCTCCTTGATCTATCTGTAATAAATTAAAAATGAATTTACTATTTTTATGTCATCTACTTTATAGGACCATTTGATTAGAGAAAGTAGTTGATGCTAATGAAAGAGGGGAGCTTGTATGTATTATTAAGATATTTAAGACCTAGTATCAGGTTGTCAATTAATTCATGGTTCCTTTCTTCTATATCTTCATTCACACTTCCATTTTCAACATTAATTTTCATGTGTAAATATATCTCTCCTATTATATGAGATAAATCAAAAAGAGCTAACTTATTGAAAACACTCAAAAAGAATTTCTACTAATAACACATGCAATGAATTAGGTAGAAGCTCTGGATGTGATGTCCAGATCCAGATTTGTAGAACTGTATGTTTCAAGGCTGAAAAGGATCTTGTAGGATAAGCAGTGAATAAACAAAAAGAAATTTATATACAAAAAATCTAAATTAAGGAAACAATTCCAATAGCAAACAAAACACAATATTTAGGAATATGTTTAAAAAAAGAATTCTAAAATTTACACTGAAGGTTGGAAGCCATTGTTGAAAGAAATTAAAGAAGACCTAAATAAATAGAAAGATATTCTGTGTTTATGGCTTGTAAGACAATGTTGGTGATGGCAATACACCCCAAATTATATTTACAGGTTCAATCTGCCAATTTTTTGTAAATTATTGACTGGTCCTAAAATTAATATGAAAATGCAAGGGAACCAGAATAGTAAAAACAATCTTAAAAAAGTAAAAAAAAAAAAAAATAGGGCCTCACACTTCTGAATTCAAAGCTACTACACAGCTGCAGTATTTAAAGTTGTGTGGCCTGAGAACAGATCTATAGATTAATACAATAGAATTGATATTTCAAAAATAAATCTTTACTTTCATGGCCAATTGATTTCTGATAAGATGTCAAAACTTTTCAACAGAGGGAAATAGCCTTTCTCTACAAATGATTCTGGTACAACTGGATATCTACAGTGAAAGAATACATTTGCATCTTTAGCTTATACTCTACAAGCACACACACACACAAAAACAACTTACAATGGATCAGAGTCTAAAAGGGCTAAGTTTATAGAAGCCTTAGAACAAAACATAGGAGTAAACATTTTTTACTTAGGCAAAGGTTTCTTGAAGAAAACACTAGAACCAAAAGAATTATAGTAAAAATGTATATATACAGTGAACAAAGTAAAGGCAAATGCTGCAAATAGAAATTCTATGAACAGAGGAGCCTGGTGGGCTACAGTCCATGTGGTCACAAACAGGTGAACATGACTGAGAGATTAACACTACTTTCATTTTCATGCTGCAAATGATACCATCAAAAGGTGAAAGACAACTCATAGAATGAAAGAAAATATTTGCAAATCATACTATCTGCTAAGGAGCTGTTGTCTAGTATCTATAAAGAACGCTTACACATCAATAATAAAAAGATAAAGTCCTTCATAAAATATGGAAAATGAAATGAATAAATGTTTCAACAAAGAGGTGTATAATATGAACATACAAAGTTGTTCATCATCATTAGTCATTAGGACAATGCAAATGAAATATCACTTGTCTCTAGCAGGAAAGCAGTAGTTAAAATGTCAATGTTGACAAGGATGCGTAGATTAGAACCTTGTAGATTGTTAGTGAGGATGCAAAATCATGCACTTACTTTTGAAAACATAAGTTTAGCCCAAGAAAAGTGAAATTATATGCCTTCAAAACATATGTGCATAGATGCTCATAATAGCCAAAAATTATATACTACTCAAATATCATCAACTGATGAACTGGTAAACTGTGGCATAGCCATACAATGAATACCATTTGGAAATAAAAAGGAATGAAATCCTGATACATTCTTCAATATGGATGAACCGAGAAGATATTATGCTAAATAAAAGAAGCCAATCAAAGAAGATCACATATTTTATTATTCCTTTTACATAAAATGCCCAGAAAAGGCAAATCTGTAGAGTCAGAAAATAGATATGTGTTACCTAGGACTACTGGAATGGGTAGTGAGGAGGGTCTATTATTTGACAAAAGGTGTCTTGTCTTGAGATGTAAGTTTTCAAAAATTAGATTGGTACAATGGTTCAGGAATCTGTGAATACACTACAAAAATTATATTGTGCACTTTAAATATGTAAACTGGATGTTATATAAATTATACCTTAGTAAAGCTATTGCTTTTCCTTTTCAAAGACCATTAGAGTGTAAAAATACAAACTACATTTTGGAGAAGATATTTTAAATATAAATAACTATAAAATAATTTGTGCACAAAATATAACCTGGCCTCTCTGAAGATATCTATAAATCAACGAAGGAAAATTCAACAGAAAAAAATAAAATGAACAAAAGATGGGAGCAAATGGTTTATAAAAGAGAATATACAAATGGTCACTAAAGATATTATAACAGTGCTCAACCCATTGTTCATCAGGGGAATGCAAAATAATTACAATGAGATACAACTTCATATCCACTAGATATCCCCTGCAAAAAGCTTGGAAAATACCAAAAGTAAACAAGCAAAGATAACTTTCATATAAAGGCAGTAGGGTATAGATTGATATAAGTATTTTGTGGAACTTTCTGGTATTATTTACTACACTAATTTTTACATATGTATACTTGAGGACTGGAGAAGGGCATGGCAACCCACTCCAGTATCCTTCCTGTAAAATCCCATGGGCAGAGGAGCCTGGTGGTCTATAGTCCATGGGGTCACAGAGTCGGACACAACTGAAGTGACTTAGGGAAGCCAGGTGGCACTAGTAGTAAAGAACCTATCTGCCAATGCAGATGACACAAGAGATGAGGGTTTGATCCCTGGGTCAGGAAGATCCCCTAGAGGAGGGCATGGCAATCCACTCCAGTATTCTTGCTTGGAGAATCCTATGGACAGAGGAGTCTGGTAGGCTACAGTCAATGGGGTCCCAATTAGGTGACTTAGCATGCACACTTGAGGAACCAGCAATTTCTTAAACAAACAAAAAATCAAACTGAAATGATTATAACAAATGTCCCAGTTTGAAAACAGCATTGTCTCATCACCAAAACAAGGTATAGATGATTTGTCATACATTCACAACGTGCTGTGGTCTGAGTATTTGTCACAAAAATCCATACATTTAAACCTTAATGTCCAATGTGATAGTATTACAAGGTAAGGCATTTAGACGATGTTAAGGTCATCAGGGTAGAGCCCTCGTGAATAGAATGTGTGTCCTTAGAAGAATGACTCAGATAGCTTCCTAACCTCTTTTCACCATGTAAGGACACTGCAAGAAAGTGTTAATTATGAACAAGGAAGAGTGCCTTCACCAGAATGTGACCATGTTGGAGACTTGATTTGGAATTCTTAGCCTCCAGAATTGTGAGAAATAAGTTTCTGTTTATAATTTGTCTGCTTGTGGTATTTTGTTTTAGCAGACCGAACAGACTGACAGAAAATTGGTACTGAAAAGTGAAGGTGTTGTAATAAAGACCTAAAAATGTGGAACTTTGGAACTTGGTAATGGGCCGAGAATAAAAGAGTTTTAAAGTCTTTGCTAGGAAAAGCCTACAGTGTCATAAATAAATGGGGAAAAAGTGATTCTCATGAGAGGTAACAAGGAGAGGAAGAGAGCTGTATAGAAAACTCAAGCTTCTTAAGTAGATATGAACAGAAGACTGGTAGAAATACAGGTGGTAAAAGACATTCTGATGGGATCTCAATTGGAAATAAAATACTATGCAGGAGTGAAAAGAAATCCTGGCTGTACCCCAGATCAGATCATCACTAACTGATATGGTTCACCTGATTACTTTCAGTTCAGTTCAGTCGCTCAGTCGCTCAGTCGTGTCCACTCTTTGCAACCCCATGAATCACAGCATGCCAGGCCTTGATTACTTTAGACCTAACTTAATCTAGACTTTTATACTTTTCCTGATCTCAATTTTACAATGTTAACAATGTGTAAAATCATTTTATTCATTTATGACAAATTGTTCTGTTTTTACTTGAATATTTCACAAAATTAAATTTCTATTAGCATATATAAGAAATCATTTCTAGGAAGAACAAGATGGTGGAGGAGTAGGTGGATGTGGAGTACATCTCTATCCATGGTTACATCAGGAAAACACCTTCAGACACAGACGTGCATGCAGAACATCAGCTGAGAACAGACAGGAGTACTTGATCAGTGGAAAAGAATATATAGAACCACCCAAAACTCTATAGGATGAAGGAACTAGGAGGAAAAGCAAAAGTGTTAATAGGACTGGACCTGTCTTCAGTGGGTGGGGAACTGAAGTAGGAGTCCAATTCCCACAGCAAGGCAAGTGTCTGAGTCAGAGGAGAAATATTTAAGGCTGAGAGTGAAACAGCTGATCTGTGGCACCCTAAATAGATTGAGAATCAGACAGTCCTTGCCACAGCCATACATACCCTGATAGGAATGCTGGTCTACTCGAAGGTACAGCAGCCGGCAGCTGGAGTTTAGGGATTATGGAGCAATCCCAGGGCGAGGGCTGCTGTTGATGGCAGAGAGATGGATTGAGGGGATGTGAGGGAGGAGACTGTGGTGGGAAATGCCTGTGGAGGAAAGCCAGGCAGCCATGGAAGCAAGGCGATACTGCTGAGTCATCCCTAACAGGTGGAGCCATCACCATAGCCAGCATCAGCAGCTGAACAATGAAAAAGCCTGACCTGTCAAACGCACTGAACTACAAATAGGACCCCTTCCAGGGTGCCCCTTTAAGTGCTTGACATAGATCTACAGAGTAGGACTGCAGCCAGGGGAACCTTCTATGTGCCTGACACACCGAACAACAGAGAAGAACAACAGAGAAGGACCCCAGGCAAGGGAGCCCTCTAATTGCCTGAAGAGGAAGGAGATATGGAGAAAAATTGGCCAAAGAGGCCTTATTGCAGGCTACAGGAGGCTCCTGCAGGCTACAAGACGCTCGAAAATAGGTGCAGACAGGGCCATAATTCCTGCCGCAGAGAAAGTCTGTGTCCCTGCACACTTCCCAGGGTCCCCACAAGCCAGGCAGCTACACCACCTTCATTCTCAATTCTCAATAGGGCAGAGCTGCCACAGGCAAAAAATGTCTTTCATCTATGTGTGCAGGGTTGTTTCGGTCGGTTCTGACTCTGCGATTCTGTAGACTGTGGCCTGCCAGGTTTCTCTGTCAGAGAAGGGGTTCTCCAGGCAAGAATACTGGAGCATATTGGCCAGTACTGGTTGCCATACCCTTCTAGAGCACTATATTTTCTTTTGCCCTAGCCACCAACCCCACTGAGTACCAGGTGCTGCTAGAACCCCTGCAACACAAGCAGCTGCACCACCTCCACACCTGGCCTTCATACAGGCAAACCCAAGCCCTCCAGGGCAGCCTCAGGAGCAAACCCCAGTGGATGACCCACATGTACAGGTGAAAATAAAACCACAATTGAAAACCCAGAGGCAGTGTGGCTAAGGAAGAAGACCCAAAACCTTCCCACCAGCTGTACATGCTGCAGATTAAATCAACATGATCAACTAAGCAGACTCTGCATCTATGGGATATATAAAAGGCCATTGTGAACTGCCACGAAATAGAACAAACTAGTTCTGATAGCTGTGGACATTGGAAGAAGGAATACATGGGAGCAGGACCAGATTAGAAACTGAGCTCTCCCCACAGCAGGTCCAAAGTTCAGCATAGTGTTGGAGGGCATCCTAGGCAGTCACAGTGGACTGTGACTCCCACGTAGGGAAAGGACTCTGATAGCAATGACTCAAGAAAAACATTTATTATTTAGACCTGTCAAACGCACTGAACTACAAATAGGACCCCTTCCAGGGTGCCCCTTTAAGTGCTTGACATAGATCTACAGAGTAGGACTGCAGCCAGGGGAACCTTCTATGTGCCTGACACACCGAACAACAGAGAAGAACAACAGAGAAGGACCCCAGGCAAGGGAGCCCTCTAATTGCCTGAAGAGGAAGGAGATATGGAGAAAAATTGGCCAAAGAGGCCTTATTGCAGGCTACAGGAGGCTCCTGCAGGCTACAAGACGCTCGAAAATAGGTGCAGACAGGGCCATAATTCCTGCCGCAGAGAAAGTCTGTGTCCCTGCACACTTCCCAGGGTCCCCACAAGCCAGGCAGCTACACCACCTTCATTCTCAATTCTCAATAGGGCAGAGCTGCCACAGGCAAAAAATGTCTTTCATCTATGTGTGCAGGGTTGTTTCGGTCGGTTCTGACTCTGCGATTCTGTAGACTGTGGCCTGCCAGGTTTCTCTGTCAGAGAAGGGGTTCTCCAGGCAAGAATACTGGAGCATATTGGCCAGTACTGGTTGCCATACCCTTCTAGAGCACTATATTTTCTTTTGCCCTAGCCACCAACCCCACTGAGTACCAGGTGCTGCTAGAACCTCTGCAACACAAGCAGCTGCACCACCTCCACACCTGGCCTTCATACAGGCAAACCCAAGCCCTCCAGGGCAGCCTCAGGAGCAAACCCCAGTGGATGACCCACATGTACAGGTGAAAATAAAACCACAATTGAAAACCCAGAGGCAGTGTGGCTAAGGAAGAAGACCCAAAACCTTCCCACCAGCTGTACATGCTGCAGATTAAATCAACATGATCAACTAAGCAGACTCTGCATCTATGGGATATATAAAAGGCCATTGTGAACTGCCACGAAATAGAACAAACTAGTTCTGATAGCTGTGGACATTGGAAGAAGGAATACATGGGAGCAGGACCAGATTAGAAACTGAGCTCTCCCCACAGCAGGTCCAAAGTTCAGCATAGTGTTGGAGGGCATCCTAGGCAGTCACAGTGGACTGTGACTCCCACGTAGGGAAAGGACTCTGATAGCAATGACTCAAGAAAAACATTTATTATTTATTTTTGCCTTGTTTTGTAGATCCTTTTGGATTTTTTTTTCTTTTTTCATTTTGTTTCCTTTTTACCCCGACTCTGTTGTAGTTGTCAATTTTTTTGGCACTAAGATATCCAATTAAGATTTTGAGTTTTTTTCCTCCTCAGATACACTTTTTATTGTCATAAACTTCTGTGTCTATATTTGGCTTTTGCAGTTTTGTGGAGTTTTCCTTTTTCTCTCTCTCTCTTTTTTTAATTTTAATTTTTTAGACCTATTATAATATTTTTTTACATTTCTTTGTTTGCTTTTCTACTGTTCTTTTCCCTTTGCAATTAATCTTTAATGTGTATAAATCCTCTTTAGCTACCTATCTTTAACTTTGCATATATATTCTTCCTCTCCTTTCCTTTCAACATACTTGTTAGTTTTATTTTCATTGCTTTATTTCACAATTGGCACCTTGCTTTAGTTAGTTTTTTTTTTAATTAGTTTTGTTCTGGTAGATATAATTTTTTGTTTCATTTTGTTTGTTTTTGGTTTCCTTTGTTTGACAGGTCAAGCTATTGTGCTTTATTTTTGTTGGGCTGTTTTGATTTTGCTTATGGGTGTATATGTACATGTGTAAATTCAGTCACACTTCCTATTGTTATAAACCTCTGCCTCTATGTTGGGCTTTTGCAGTTCTGTGGGGTTTTCCTCCCTCGTCCTTCCCTCCCCCCCCCAACCTGTTTCTCTCTTCTGTTTTTTCTTTTCTCCTTTTTATAATTTTAATTTTTAATTTTTTAAAACCCACTATATTTTTTCTATATTTATTCCTTTGTTTGCCTTTCCCATGTTCTTTCCCCCTGTAGTTAGTATCTGATGTATATAAATCTTCTTCATCTACCTCTATTTAACTTTGAATACATATTCATTCTTTCTTTTCTTTCTTTCCTTTCCTCTTAGCATATTTATTAGTTTTGTTTTCATTGCTTTATTCACCACTTGGCACCTTGCTTTAGTTTTGTTTTCCAGTTTGTGCTTAAGTTAGTTTTGTTCCTAAATGGTGAATATAATTTTTTTATTTCCTTTGCTACCAGGTCAGTCTACTGAACTTTATTTTAGTTGGACTGTTTTCACTTTGCTCATGGGTGTATATTCCATTGTTGTGATTATTGTTTGCCTAATTTTGTAACTGCCATTTGTCTGGAGTTTATCTTTTGTTTCTTGTTTCGGATATTTGTTTTAATCTCACTTAATGCCAAAACACACACACACACACACACACACACACACAAAACACTTGTGGAATCTTCATTCCTGACAATAGATCAAGCCCTCAGCCTTTTGAGTGGGAGCACTGACTCCGACTATAATACCAGAGAACTAACACTAGGGAGTATCAAATAGTGAGAACTCACAAAAAGGAAACCACTTGAATATAAGACCTGGCATCACACAACCACCAGTAAGACACTGTGCAGGACACCTCATCTAAACAACAAACAAAACAAAAATACAAACCCAATCATCAGCAGACAGGATTACCACCTCATTCAGTCTTGCCTATTAGAGGAAAAACAAATAAACAACAACAAAAAACTCAGCACAAATCTCACCCTATAGGAAGCTCAGATAACCTATTGGACCAACCTTAGGAGCACAGAAACAAAAAGGAAGAAAGATTCAACTTTCTTCAAGGCAAGAATTCAACTTTCCTTGAAGCCAGGAAAAAGGAGACCTCAAACACAATATTAAAAAAAAAAAAAAGTGGAAAAGCAGAGAAATACTGTACATAAGAACAAACTAGAAACAAGAAGTCCAAATAAATGAAGAGGAAATGGGGCAAACTATCTGAAAAAGAGTTCAAAATAATGATGTTAAAGATGATCAAAACCCTTCAAAACAAAATGGAGAAAATACAAGAATCAGTAAACAAAGACATAGAAGAATTAAAGAATAAACATAAAGATAAAACACAATTATTGAAAGTAAAAATACTCCAGAAGGAATCAATTGCAGAATATCTGAAGCAGAAGAACGAATCAGTGAGTGTGAAGATAAACGGTAGAAATAACTTCTGAGGAGAAGAATAAATAAATGACTGAAAAGAGCTGAGGAAAGGCTCAGAACCTCTGGGATCATATCAAACACACCAAAATTCAAATTATAGGGGTCCCAGAAGAAGAAGAGAAAAAGAAAGGGTATGAGAAAATTTCTGATGAGATTATAGTTGAAAATTTCTCCAACATGGAAAAGGAAATACTCACTCAAGTATAAAAGCACAGAGTCTCTTTATACAGCACAAACCCAAGATGAAACATACAAAGATACATACTAATCAAACTAACAAAGACTAAACAACAAAAAGAATATTAAAAGCAGTAGTGAAGAAGCAACAAGTAACATACAAGGGAAAACCCATGTGCTTAACAGCTGATCTTTCAGTAGAAACTCTGCAGGCCAGAAGGAAATGGCAGGATAAATTTAAAGTACTGAAAGGGAAAAATCTACAACCAAGATACTGTGCCTGGCAAGGATCTAACTCAAAATTGAAGGAAAAATCAAAAGCTATTCAGACAAGCAAAACTTAAAGAGAATTCAATAGCACAAGACCAGCTTTACAACAACTGTTAAAGGGATTTATATAGTCAAGAAATACAAGAGAAGATAAAAGATCCACAAAATCAACACCAAATAATTAAGAACATACCAATCAGTTCAGTTCAGTCACTCAGTCCTGTCCGACTCTTTGCAACCCCATGAATCGTGGCACGCCAGGCCTCCCTGTTCATCACCATCTCCTGGAGTTCACTCAGACTCACGTTCATCCAGTCCATGTTGCCATCCAGCCATCTCATCCTCGGTCGTGCCCTTCTCCTCTTGCCCCCAATCTTTCCCAGCATCAGAGTTTTTTCCAATGAATCAACTCTTTGCATGAGGTGGCCAAAGTACTGGAGTTTCAGCTTTAGCATCATTCCTTCCAAAGAAATCCCAGGGATGATCTCCTTGAGAATGGACTGGTTGGATCTCCTTGCAGTCCAAGGGACTCTCAAGAGTCTTCTCCAACACCACAGTTCGAAAGCATCAGTTCTTCAGCAATCAGCCTTCTTCACAGACCAACTCTCACATCCTTACATGACCACAGGAAAAACCATAGCCTTGACTAAATGGACGTTAGTCGGCAAAGTAATGTCTCTGCTTTTGAATATACTATCTAGGTTGCTGATTACTTTTCTTCCAAGAAGTAGGCGTCTTTTAATTTCATGGCTGCAGTCACCATCTGCAGTGATTTTGGAGCCCCCCCAAAAAAAGTCTGACATTGTTTCCACTGTTTCCCCATCTATTTCCCATGAAATGATGGAACCAGATGCCATGATCTTTGTTTTCTGAATGTTGAGCTTTAAGCCAACTTTTTTACTTTACTCTTTCACTTTCATGAAGAGGCTTTTTAGTTCCTCTTCACTTTCTGGTTCCCTGGTGGCTCAGAGGTTAAAGCGTCTGCCTCCAGTGCAGGAGACATGGATTCGATCCTTGGGTCGGGAAAATCCCCTGGAGAAGAAAATGGTCACCCACTCCAGTATTCTTGCCTGGAGAATCCCATGGACAGAGAAGCTTGGTAGGCTACGTCCACAGGGTCGCAAAAAGTCAGACACGACTGAGCGACTTCACTCACTCACTCACTTTCTGCAATAAAGGTGGTGTCATCTGCATATTTGAGATTACTGATATTTCTCCTGGCAATCTTGATTCCAGCTTGTGTTTCTTCCAGTCCAACATTTCTCATGATGTACTCTGCATAGAAGTTAAATAAGCAGGATGACAATATACAGCCTCCTTATACTCCTTTTCCTATTTGGAACCAGTCTGTTGTTCCATGTCCAGTTCTAACTCTTGCTTTCTGACCTGCATACAGATTTCTCAAGAGGCAGGTCAGGTGCTCTGGTATCCCCATAGCTTTTAGAATTTTCCACAGTTTATTTTGATCCACACAGTCAAAGGCTTTGGCATAGTCAACAAAGCAGATATAAATGTTTTTCTTGAACTCTCTTGCTTTTTCCATGATCCAACGCATGTTGGTAATTTGATCTCTGGTTTCTCTGCCTTTTCTAAAACCAGCTTGAACATCAGGGAGGTCATGGTTCATGTATTGCTGAAGTTTGGCTTGGAAAATTTTAAGCATTACTTTACTAGTGTGTGAAATGAGTGCAATTGAGTGATAGTTTGAGCATTCTTTGACATTGCCTTTATTTGGGATTGGAATGAAAACGGACCTTTTCCAGTCCTGTGGCCACTGCTGACTTTTCCAAATTTGCTGGCATATTGAGTGCAACACTTTCACAGCATCTTCTTTCAGGATTTAAAACAGCTCCACTGGAATGCCATCACTTCCACTAGCTTTGTTCATAGTGATGCTTTCTAAGGCCCATTTGACTTCACATTCCAGGATGTCTGGCTCTAGATTAGTGATCACAACATCATGATTATCTGCGTAGTGAAGATCTTTTTTGTACACTTCTTCTGTGTATTCTTGCCAACTCTTCTTAATATCTTCTGCTTCTGTTAGGTCCAGACCATCTCTGTTCTTTATCGAGCCCATCTTTGCATAAAACGTTTCCTTGATATCTCTAATTTTCTTGAAGAGATCTCTAGTCTTTCCCATTCTGTTCGTTTCCTCTATTTTTTGCATTG
>SJYC01123431.1:0-13388 GCA_006408675.1 Madoqua kirkii
AGGGTTCAAATTTTATATGGAAATGACCAGGTATATTTCTAAAGATTTTAAATAGAGTGGTAGTTTAGGATTCAGAAAAATCATTCTCTCTGTTGTTCAGAAGAATGAATGAATGACAGAAAGACAGAGTAGATACTTGTTCAATAATAATCTACCCCAAAAATGTTGTTAATCTGCACTAAGTAACTGAGAATGTATATGTAGATGTCTCTCATTCATATTCAGTAGTCAGAATAATTAGAGAAATGTTGAGAGTCAAATCAATACTCAGTCATGAAAATTATTCTTAACTTCAAGATACTGCTATTGGGCTAATCCCTTTTAAAAGGAAAAAAATAAAAAGAAAAAAAAAGCCTTCCTTGAGGCTTTCTGCTTAAACACAATAAAATGCTTTGGAATTTTACATTGGTATTTCTTGTAATTCAACCTAGAAATATAAAATTTAACATGGTACTATAAAAATAAAAGATACATGTATATTTTCTTCATATCTTTTGTGTGAAAAGTTAAACCCAAGTTGCAATGATTTTCTCCACAAATTTTTTTACCAAAATATGACGACAGTATAGACCAGCACATTGCCTGGACAACTGTTGTGTTGCCCATTTGATCTCCCTGCTTCTGCCTTTTGCCTACATTATGTTTCGAACAGAGCACCCAAAAGGATCCTTTAAAAATGAAATCAGATCATATCACCATTTGATCAAAATCTTCCAATGACTTCCTATTTCATTTAGAATCAAAGCTAAATTCTTTACTATGGCATACAAGTCCTTGACTAATCCTTTGTTACCCTCTTTATCCCTGGTCACACTCTGTTGTAACCACAAGGGTCCTCCAAACTCTTTTCAGGTCCATTAGACATGCTTCAGCTTTAGAGTCTTGGACTTCTTGTCTCTAATTAGAAGCCTCTCCCTGACAAATCTTGACTATTCATTTGCTCATCACCTTTAGGTCTTCTCTCAATTATTCTGCTCTCAGAGAGAACTTTGTCTGACACTAAATTCAGCAGAATAATCCTCCTCATCTCACCATGATACCACTTTCTCTTTTTTCCTACTTTATTATCTTTTTTCTCCATATACTCATCTAACTTCACATTATACACATGGAATTTTTTATTTATTGTCTGCTTCTTCTTGAAGCACTGAGAAAAATGCTATATTTTTGGCCAAAGTTTTATATTCATGTACTAGAACAGTACCTGGTTCACAGGAGTCATTTATTATACATGGAAAGTGTACTAAGAGACAGAGAGACTTGCCTATAGCAAGCTGAGGGTTTACCCAACTGATGTATTCTTTCCTTTTTCTGGGAAATGGAAAACAAAGTCACCTACAGATGGTGAAGTCTGTGAGAGGTTGTGGGGGAAAGGAATCTGTTTTCACTTTAAGTCTCACATCAGAAGTGATCATCCATGTCAAAATGCAAGTAAAACTCCTAGTTGATCCAGAAGTAAAAAGACCAACAGAGAAGAAACATAAGTCTAATAACTCTTTCTTTTGTGGAGAGATTACTAGGAAACCAATGAAACAGAACACAACTGTTCCCAGATTTTCCAAAAGTCCCAGCAGCCTGCTCTTTTTAGTGCACACCAGAGAAATAATTATTATGGAAAAATGCATATGTAAAAACATAAATGGTCATTAGACATTTGAATAAGTGTTGTACACTCAAAAACAAAAAGTTAAAGCAAACAGATAACATCATAAAGAGGGAATGATGTGGATCAACAACAATGTAAGACCACAGAACAGTAGCAGATATTAGGGCATCCCTAGAATGAATAAAAAAGATTGGACAGAAGCATAAATTCTGCTCTCAGAGGTCCAAATCACACCTCATAGTCTACAAACATTGGTTTTCTTTAGCCCACCAAAATCATCTTTGAGAATTATGGTAAGCAGAATTCTAAAATAGCATCCTTCCTCCCAAATTTTTCCACTTAATCCCTAGGACTGAAATATGATAGATATCACAGCCATGATTATATGTTACCTTAAATGGCAAATATTTTTCTCATGTGAGGAGTTTTTCCAATGTAATTAAGGTTACCAATCAGTTAACTTCTAGTTAATCAATAGGGAGATTATTTGGTTAGATACTACCTAGTCATATGAACTCTCTAAAAGCAATGTTAAATATTCCAGTTTTCTCTGGCTGGCAACAGAAGTCAGCAAGATTCCATTTTGCAAAGGATTTGACCTACTATTACTCACTTAGAGACAGAAGTGATTTTATTGTGAGGAATGCATTTTCATGCTGAATACAATCCAGATCTGACAGTCAGCAAAGAAATGGAAACCGGGTACTATAACCATAAAACCATAAGGAAAGGAATTCTATTAAAAACATAAATTTGAAGCAGATTCTTCCTCAGACCCTCTAGATAAGATCTCAGTCTGATCAGCCTCTTGATTTCAGCCTTATGAGATTATAAGGAGAGAACTTTTGATGAGCCAACTTATATCTGACCTATAGAACTGAGAACTAATGAATAAGTACTGTTTAAAGCACTAGGTTGTGTGGTAATTTCTTATATGTCAATAGAAAACTAATGCATTTAGTTATTTAACTTTAAAATATGGATGTTGATACTTGTAGAACAAGAAAAATCTTGAAAATCTAGACACTTTTCTGCATGGCACAATAGGAAGCCTCTTGTCAATGAAACATGATCATGGCAATTTTCACAGTTCCAACATGGACATTTGATTTATTTAAGTTAAATAGGTAAATACTTGGGTTTTAATGTATTCTCTAAACTGTACCAACCAGGGGTTCATACCTTTTCTTTCATATATTGTTGCTATTCAGTTGCTCAATTGTGTCTGAATCTTTGTGACCCCCATGAACTGCAGCACACTAGACTTCCCTGTCCTTCACTATCTCCTAGAGCTTGCTCAAACACATGTCCATTGAATTGGTGATGACATTAACCATCACATTCTCTATCACTCTTTTCTTCTCCTGCCTTCAATCTGTCCCAGCATTAGGGTCTTTTCCAATGAGTTGGCTCTTCAAGTCAGATGGCCAAAGAATTGGAGCTTCAGCTTCAGCATCAATCCTTCCAATGAATATTCAGCATTGATTTCTTTTAAGATGGACTGTTTTGATCTCCTTGTTCTCCAAGACTCTCAAGAGTCTTCTCCAGCACCACAGTTTGAAACCATCAATGTTCTGGCACTCAGTCTTATATATGATCCAACTCTCCAGGGTTTTGACTATGTGGACTTTTGTCAGCAAAGTGATATGTCTGTTTTTAGAGAGATGTCTAAGTTTGTCATCAAATCCTGCTGACCTTCAAAGTCAGATTCTCTGGGGATTCTCAGTTCTTTTGCCAGATCCTCAGGTTGGGAAGTCTTTTGTGAGGTCTAGAAATTTTGCAACCGTGCAAGAACTTCTTTAGTATAATTGTTCTCCAGTTTGTGTATCACCCACCTGGTGGCTCTGTAGTGGGCCTAATGGTGACCTCCTCCACAAGGACTTATGTGACACACCATGCCTCCCAGACCTGCTGCAGTCAGAGCACCTGTCCTCATGGAGGGTCACTGCAGATACATGCCTCTGCAGGAGACCCTCAAACAGTCACAGGCTGGTCTGCTTCAGTTTCTTATGGTGATAACTGTTTCTTTCCCTGTGTCCTGGTGTGCACAAGAATATTTTTTGTGCTCTCCAAGCATCTCGGGGGGGTTGCGGTATGAGGTTTCATTTTAAACGTGGTTGCACTCCTCCTACTGTCTTGCTGTGGATTCCTCTTTGCCCTTGGATGTGGGGTATCTTTTATTGGTGGATTCCAATATTCTCCTATCCATGGCTGTTTAGCAACTAGTTGCAAATTTAGTATTTTCACAAGAGAAGATGAGTGCACGCCCTTTCTTGAGCTCCAAAATCACAGCAGATGGTGACTGTAGCCATCAAATTAAAAGATGTTTGCTCCTTGGAAGAAAAGCTATGACCAACTTAGACAGCATATTAAAAAGCAGAGACATTACTTTACCAATAAAGGTACATCTAGTCAAAGCTATGATTTTTCCAGTAGTCATGTATGGATGTGAGAGTTGGACCATAAAGAAGGCTGAGCACCAAAGAATTGACGCTTTTGGACTGTGGTTCTGGAGAAGACTCTTGAGAGTGTCTTGGACAGCAAGGAGTTCAAACTCATCAATCACAAAAAAAATCACCCCTGAATGTTCATTGGAAAGACTGATGTTGAGGTTGAAACTCCAATACTCTGGCCACCTGATGTGAAGAACTGACTCATTGAGAATGACTCTGATGCTGAGAAAGATTGAGGGCAGGTGGAGAAGTAGATGCCAGAAGATGAGATGGTTGGAAGGCATCACCGACTCAATGGACATGAGTTTGAGCCAACTCAGGGAGACAGTTAAAGACAGGAAAACCAGGCATGCTGCAGTCCATGGGGTCCAAAAGAGTTGGATATGACCAAGTGATTGAAAAACAAGATTTTTCATAGCTTTTCTTCCAGGAGCAGACATCTTTTAATTTAATGCCTGCAGTCATCAACTCCAGTGCTTTTGGAGCTCAAGAAAATAGAGTTTGTAATTGTTTTCATTTTTTCCCCATCTATTTGCCATGAATGATGGGACCAGATGCCATGATATTCATTTTTTGAATGTTGAGTCTAAAGTCAGCATTTTCATTCTCCTCTTTCTCTTTGATCAAGAGGCTTTTTAGTACCTCTAAGCTTAGCCATTAGGGTAGTGGCATTTGCATATCTGAGATTACTGATATTTCTCCTGGCAATCTTGATTCCAGCTTGTGATTCATCTGGCTTGGCATTTATCATGATGTACTTTGCATATAAGTTAAATATGCAGGGTGACAATATACAGCCTTGACATACTCCATCCCAATTTGGAGCCATTCCTTTGTTCTATGCCTGGCTCTAATTGTTGCTTCTTGACTTGCATATAGGTTTTGTAGGAGGTGGGTAAGATGGTCTGGTATTCTCATATTTTTAAGAATTTTCCACAGTTTGTTGTGACCCACACAGTCAAAGGCTTTGGCATAGTCAATAGAGCAGAAATAGATGTTTTTCTGGAACTCTCTTGCTTTTTCCATGATCCAGCAGATGTTGGCAATTTGATCTCTGGTTCCTCTGCCTTTTCTAAATCCAGCTTGAACATCTGGAAGTTCTTGAGTCATGTACTGTTGAAGCCTAGCTTGAAGGATTTTGAGCATTACCTTGCTATTATGTGAAATGCATGAAATTGGGTAGTAGTTTCAACATTTTTTGGCATTGCTCTTCTTTGGGATTCAAATGAAACTGACTTTCCCAGTCCTGTGGCCTCTGCTGAATTTTCCAAATTTGCTAGAATAGAGTGCAGTACTTTAAGAGGGTCATCTTTTAGGATACGAAATAACTCAGCTGGAATTCCATTACCTCCACCAGCTTTCTTTGCAGTGATGCTTCCCAAGGCCCACCTGATTTCACACTCCAGGATGTCTGGCTCTAGGTGAGGGACCAGTCCATCCTGTTTATCTGGGTTATTTAGGTCTTTTTTTGTATAGTTCTTCTGTATGTACTTTCCATCTCTTTTTAATCTCTTTTGCTTCTGTTAGGTCCATATCACTTCTGTCCTTTATTGTGCCCATGTTTGCATGAAATGTTCCTTTGGTATCTTTCATTTTCTTGAAGAGATCTCTAGTTTTTCCCATTCAATTTCACTCTATTTCTTTGCATTGTTCACTTAAGAAGGCTTTCTTATCTCTCCTTGCTACTTTTTGGAACTCTGCATTAAGATGAGTATATCTTTCCCTTTCTCCTTTGCCTTTTACTTCTCTACTTTTCTCAGCTATTTGTAAGGCCTCCTCAGACAACCATTTTGCCTTTTTGCATTTCTTTTTCTTGGGGAAGGTTTTGGTCACTGGCTCCTTTACTCTGTTATGAACCTCCATCCATAGTTCTTTAGGCACTCTGTCTCTTAGACCAAATCCCTTGAATCTATTTGTCACTTCCACTGTATAATCATAGGGATTTGATTTAGGTCATAGCTGAATGACCTGGTGGTTTTTCCTACTTTCTTCAATTTATGTCTGACTTTAGCAATAAGGAGCTCATGATCTGAGTCACAGTTATCTTCCAGTCTTGGTTTTGCTCACTGTATAGGATTCCCTGCCTTTGGCTGCAAAGAATACAATCATTTTGATTTTGGTATTGACCAGCTGGTGATGCTTATATGTACAGTCATCTCTTGTGTTGTTTGAAAAGCAGTTTTGCTATGACCAGTGCATTCTCTTTCTTCCATATATTTAAAAAATTCATTGTAGTACTCTACTATATATCCTTTTAATGTTAATAGATGCATATATGTATGCTTAGTAATAAATATTTAAATCTCTGTGGTATATAAAATTTTATTTCCAGAGTATGAGGTACAGGTTTTCATGATACAATTAAGTAATCAAAAAAGACTCAAGTTCTGTCCTGCTTAAACTGATTGACTCCTCTTTTGTTATAAATGAAAAAGTGTCTGTCTGCAAAACCAAGTAAATGATATTCCTTATAATAGTCTTTTCTATGTTAAGTTTTAAAACACTAGAAATTTTGGGAGATAACATTACCTGTATGATGAAAGGCTTAAGTTTTATAACAAACCAATTTGAATTCTTAAAGACTGATATTCTGGAATTGGTATATAAAATTTTATTTCCAGAGTATGAGGTACAGGTTTTCATGATACAATTAAGTAATCAAAAAAGACTCAAGTTCTGTCCTGCTTAAACTGATTGACTCCTCTTTTGTTATAAATGAAAAAGTGTCTGTCTGCAAAACCAAGTAAATGATATTCCTTATAATAGTCTTTTCTATGTTAAGTTTTAAAACACTAGAAATTTTGGGAGATAACATTACCTGTATGATGAAAGGCTTAAGTTTTATAACAAACCAATTTGAATTCTTAAAGATTGATATTCTGGAACAATATTTTGTAATGCTGTATATATTTATAGGAGTGTATAAAATATTAGCTTCATATCAATGAAATCTTACTCCACAAGTTTACGGGGAAAGTGAAGATTCACATTCAAGAGTTCAACAGTCTGCAAGCTTAAATTAAATGGTGTACTTGTTCAGTAGTAATGAGATTCTAGTAAACAGGGGAATGTCCAAGTTGTTCAGGTTACATGATAAGAAGGGTGCCAGGAACATTTAAAATTTGGGGAGGGTGCTGTAACCTATATAAAGTGTTCAACACTGAGCTATTCATTTTGGTAAGGAGAAAACGATCTATGAATTTTAAACAGCCTTGACCATACCATCTTCAGGGCAAAATGCTTGTCAATGTGTGATCTGAAAATTGTATAATCAAGCACATTGAAAATTCAGCAGTTTTTCTCATAGGAATGGATGTCTTCCTGACAAGTGAACACTGGGTTTTATTTTGGCCTGGGGATTTGTTTTGATAGAAAACTTAATGTATTCTAAGTACATCTTATAAACTATTAAAATGAAGCAAAACTTCAAACAAGGTTAATTTCTATGAAAAATATACCAGTAGCCTGATTGTTTTTTATGATTTCTCTCTTTAAACAAAAACATGATAATTTATCAGTCAAACTGGTTTAAGACTACTATGTGCCTAATTCCTTAGTTAGCACAAAGTTCATAACTACACATGATACCATGCTAGGACAGCAAAACACTACTGAGTGCCGCATGAGTATTTACTAACAAGAAAATCCTTTTTCTCTTTTATTTTATCTTTTTTAAACTCTCCATCTTTGCAAATTTTATTTTGTTTTTTAACATTCCTACAAATTTTATTTATTTTTCACTATACTGTATATTTTATTTTTTCTAATTTATCTATTTTAATTAGAGGCTAATTACTTTATAATATTGTAGTGGTTTTTGCCATACATTGACATGAATCAGCCATGGGTGTACATGTGTCCATTCTTTTATTTTTATTTTGTTAATATGGTGATCAAATCTTTAATATGCAAAATTTTGATCACTTTATGAAATTAAAGAAAATTTCTATAATTTTAGTGTTGGTATTTACTAATGACAAATACATATATTCAGAGAGTTTCACCTTAGATATAGAGGTGAACTGATATTAAGATGGTATTAAAATCCTTACAATCTGTGTATTGAAATGGCAGTACCATATGGAATTTGAAGATAGAGTACCAATGAACTTGTCTGTAAAACAAAAATAGAGTTACAGATGTAGAAAACAAGCTTATGGTTAAGTGGGGAAAGGATAAATTGGGAGATTATATTGAAATATACACATTGCATGGGTTCATGATAAGTTGCTTCAGTCGTATCTGATTCTTTGAGACCCTATGGACTGTAGCCTGCCAAGTTCCTCTGTCCATGGGATTCTCCAGGCAAAAATATTAGAGTGGGTTACCATGCCTTTCTCCAGGAGATCTTCCTGACCCAGGGATTGCATCCATGTCTCCAATGTCTCCTGTATTGGCAAGCAGGTTCTTTACCACTAGCACCACCTGGAAAACCTTATATACACATTGCTGCTGCTAAGTCGCTTCAGTCATGTTCGATTCTGTGTGACCCCATAGACGGCAGCCCACCAGGCTCCCCCATCCCTGGGATTCTCCAGGCAAGAACACTGGAGTGGGTTGCCATTTCCTTCTCCAATGCATGTAAGTGGAAAGTAAAATTGAAGTCGTTCAGTCATGTCCAACTTCATGACCCCATGGACTACAGCCTACAAGGTTCCTCCATCCATGAATTTTCCAGGCAAGAGTACTGGAGTGAGGTGCCATTGCCTTCTCCATATATACATCACTATATACAAAATAGATAACTATTTAGGATATACTGTATAGCACAGGGAACTCTACTCAATACTCTATAAAGACCTATATGGGAAAAGCAACTAAAAAAAGAGTAGATATATGTATATGTATAACTACTTCAGTTGCTGTACTCCTGAAACTAATACAAAATTGTAAATCAACTATACTCCAATAAAAATTTAAATGACAGTACCAAAATAACATACTTTGGTTGCAAGTGATTAGAAGTGATATTAGTTCAAGTGATAAGTATCAGCTTGTGAAACAAGACTAAATATCCCATAAAATAAAAAATAAGCACAAATAACAACTGGAAAAAAAAATAAGAGGGAAAAACCAAAAATGGCTCTGCTACAGAATGCTTTTATACTCCAATAAAAATTTAAATGACAGTACCAAAATAACATACTTTGGTTGCAAGTGATTAGAAGTGATATTAGTTCAAGTGATAAGTATCAGCTTGTGAAACAAGACTAAATATCCCATAAAATAAAAAATAAGCACAAATAACAACTGGAAAAAAAAAATAAGAGGGAAAAACCAAAAATGGCTGTGCTACAGAATGCTTTTCAGAGTGAACTGCGCCGTGCGGGTAGCACACAATGCATTTATATTGTATTTCTAGATCTGACACGATGGAGAGAACAACTTCAGCTTCAGTGGTTGCATGGTGTCATTCTTTGCTCAAATACTCCACAATAAATGAATCTCATTCAGCATCAGCATCATTGCTAAAGCCCTACAATATCCACAGGCACTGCCTCCTGCACCGCTGACTTAATCTGCTACCTCTTCTTCCTTGCACCTTCCAGTTGAGCCCATGGCCTCCCTGCAGTCCCACCAAACCCAGTGCCTCTCACCAGGGGTTCTTTGAACTGTAACTTCCTGGCTGGAATGCCTTCCTCCCAGAGCAGCAAGGCTGACTAACTCATTGCCATTGGAGATGGATTCAAATGTCAGTCACCTTCTGAGGGAGAAATTTCCTTTGCACTCCTTTCAAAACAGCAATTCACCTGATCTCACCCACCACCATCTCACCATTACTATTTACATACTTTCTTTTCCTCTGTTGCATTTATCCACACACACACAGAAGAGTGCTTGTTGAATAAAAGCCACCCATTAAATATTAACTGAGTAAATCACTAACTAATGAATGGATATATATGGCTCTCCTTGAAGCAAGTTTGTTACTCTAAGTGTAGAAGCTTCACCATAAGAAATTAATTTAGAGCAAGATGTAGTATATGAACATGATAGTCATGACAATTAAGGATTTAAACAAGACTCTACACCAGCATGTGCTAAACTCAAATATATATATATTTCATTATTCAATGTTTCATATTTCATTATGCCCAAATTGTCAGGAAGAGGTAAGAGGCTTAGACTATCAAAAGTCAGAACGCATTCTTACTCACAGTTCACCAAGAAAATACCTCCGATTTGAAGGCTAGAGCGAGTAGTAACTCATAGTTCTTTGTGCATGTCCTTCCAATCGGTACCATGTGTCTTACACAGCCATTCAGAAATTCTCTCCCAGGTCTCCTTGCCTTTTCCCTTTCCAATCAGCTTTATCTAGTGTTTTAGTTTAACTACTCTGAAGTTACCTGCTTTCCAGTACATATTGTTTTCCAGCTCACCTGCCAAGTCCATGTACTGGCAAGTCTGTTTTAGATTTTCATATTCTTCAATCTGGGAAAATCACAAGACAAGCAATCTTTTGTTCCAATAATGTTAATTGCTCCCACCTAAATTATTCCTTCTCTGTCATCAGTTTTAGCTGGGGTGTATTAGCTCTTATCTGTTTAAGTATTATTGACAATTACCAAAATTCTTAACTTCCTGACACTTTGAAATATGTCCTTGAAATACCTCCATAGCAACAAAGCCTCAAAATATCTCCTTTGTCAGAATGAACATGAGAACTGGGCTTCAAAATCTGAAATTTTCCCATAGACCCATGCCCTCTGTATAGTCTTTCTGATATATGATAAAATTTGCATATCAAAGTTAACAAAACGCTCAGTTCATCAAATGCGTTACCTGGATTTTGATTATTGGTTTGTATACAACAAAAACAATGTATACATTATCAGAGGAAAAATTGCTTGTAATCAGTCTAAGAGTGTCTTAACTGATAGTCTTCTGCATTCTGAATGTATCAGATGGAAAAATCATATAGTTCTGCCATGGTTCTGTATCTATAATCTGTATCAAGATGCAGCTGCTGTGACAAATTATCACAAACTGGGTGGCATGAAAACAACAGAAACACTATCTCACAGTTCTGAATGCAGAAGTCCAAAATCAGTGTCAATGGGCCAAAATCAAGTTGGAGGCTCTAGAGGAGAGACTGGTCTTGCCTCTTCCAACTTCTGCTGACAATCTTTGCCTATGGCTGCACCACTCCAGCCTCTGCCTCCATCTTCACATCAGCTTCTTCTCTGTGTGTGTATCTATATCTATCTAGAATATTATACTGTTTTACATAATGCTCAATAAATTGGGCATAGTGTCTGCTTTTTCTAGGGTAGGCTTTTTCTTTGTTTACAGAGTAGAGTAAACTGCATAATTTTTGCTACTGTGCTATTCCTTCTTCTATCAGTGCCTCTAAAACAATCTCTTGAAACATTTATTTATCTTCACAAACCAGCTAGAGTTCTGGTAATCCTAAAATACGTGGGTGTGGCCTAAATAGTTGATGCTAGACTGTTGTCCTTACCTTTCACTTTGAAGGAAGTGGCCTATTATCTGCAATGCCTTTTTTTTTTTTTTTAAACTACAAATGATGTCAGGAGAGTTATACCTACAGGATGTAATATTTATATCTGTTTTGCTTAACTAAGATTTATATTTCATATACAAATGACATATATGGCCCAATAATGTAGCAATTCCATGCTCTTATAGTCTCCGTCTTGTGGTTTATTGAAGTATTACCTTCCATCTAGCAAAAGATTTGCCATATCCTAAAGATTTATTTATACTAGCTAACTTCAATGCCAAATCTGTGACCTTGATATTATTAAGGAAATAATAGAATTAGATAGAGTTATATTGACAAATGCTATAACACTTTTTCTATAGCAGTCTTCCTGATATATTATTTTACCAGGGCTTGGTAAGCATAAAGGACTTCAAAGATACATTTTGTATTCTATTTCTTCAGCTGAGTTATGAGTAACTCAATATTTATTTTATTTTTATTCTACCCCTGTACATAGACAGTGTATCTCATTTCATACGTATAATATGTGTCATAATTTAGTAACATAAATTTAATAAACAGTTTTAAAAGGTACGTTAACTAGTCTTATTGTCATAGGAAAAAGCCCAACAATCTTGATGGACCCAACAGTATCACCTTTATTAAACATTCCTGAGGATACAGGACTCTGTGGGGCTTCTCAACACTGTCAGCTCTGACAGCTTAGACACTTTTTAACAGTAGTTCCTGTCAGGTTTCTCTCCATGGCTTTTTCAGCTTTATACTATTCAAGAAATAATGTCTCGATTAGCAAAGAGAGGTAATCTCCTGAGAAGGATGCATCAGTGGCAGAAAAAGGGCTAGAGAAAATTTTATCCAAAAGTTTCCCTTCTAAAGAAGAAAAGAAACTGAGACACTATATAGCATTTTAAATAATTTAAAAATAATTTGATATAAAAGCCAACAAAAAATTTGCTTCTCTTTCAGCTTCTTGCTATATTTCTTATTCTTAATCTTTATAAAGATGAAATATATGATATATGAATAAAGTTACTTTTATGTTTGTTGGAAGCTGTATCAGATTGAGATTTAGCATGGTTTGATGAATTTTAATTAAGAGATTGTATTTGGGTGATCAGTTATGCTATTGAGGAATTATGGGATACAGACCAGCCTTTCTGGGTTGGGTCCTACTCTCTCTACTTGACAACTTACGAGTGGTAAGGAAATATATGAAAATCGTCTGTCCTCATTTTCTTCATTTGTTAAATAATGATGATAATTGTTAACACTCTGTAACTGGAACATGAGAAACTCTGGACTGGAAGAAACACAAGCTGGAATCAAGATTGCCGGGAGAAATATCAATAATCTCAGATATGCAGATGATACCACCCTTATGGCAGAAAGTGAAGAAGAGCTAAAAAGCCTCTTGATGAAAGTGAAAGAGGAGAGCAAAAAAGTTTGCTTTAAGCTCAACATTCAAAAAATGAAGATCATGGCATCCGGTCCCATCACTTCATGAGAAATAGATGGGGAAACAGTGGAAACAGTGTCAGACTTTATTTGGGGGGGCTCCAAAATCACTGCAGATGGTGACTGCAGCCATGAAATTAAAAGACGCTTACTCCTTGGAAAACAAGTTATTACCAACCTAAATAGTATATGCAAAAGCAGAGACATTACTTTGCCAACGAAGGTCCGTCTAGTCAAGGCTATGGTTTTTCCTGTGGTCATGTAGGGATGTGAGGGTTGGACTGTGAAGAAGGCTGAGCACCAAAGAATTGATGCTTTTGAACTGTGGTGTTGGAGAAGACTCTTGAGAGTCCCTTGGACTGCAAGGAGATCCAACCAATCTATTCTGAAGGAGATCAACCCTGGG